>CM061051.1:22251663-22410152 GCA_030762985.1 Adelphocoris suturalis
ATTTACCTAATTTTAATTATTTAATTTTCTTTTTTAAGCCTTTTTCTTAAATACTGTTACTTACAACTTTTACTTACTACTACTATTACTATTACTTAATAATTTTATTTTTTTTGTTAACTGACATGTATTTCTGCATGAGCATAAAAAGTCCCTGCCTTTTTCCTAATTATTCAATATTTAATTTTAATTATTTAATTTTCGTCATTACTTAATTATTTCACCTTTTTGTTAACTGAAATGTATTTCAGCATGAACATAAAAAGTTCCTGCCGTTTAGCAAAACCTCATAACCGAATTTTTAACTTTTCCACCTATTATTTAAGTTGACGTTTTCTTAATTACTTAATTATTTCACCTTTTTGTTATCTGACATGTATTTCAGCATTTCACGAGTGAACTACGGGTATCAACACCCAAATATACAGCAAAAAACGTCTTTAGAATATTCAGTTATTGAAATAAATTTTAAACTTTTTTGCGAGTATACCAACATTTTAATGAAAATATACATCTCATTTTACAGCACATTTAACTGCATCGATTTCGTATGCACATTTCCCGAATGAGTGCTTCCTACCGACACTATGTTTACTGTAAAAATTCACTTAGATGAATATTTAGATGAAAAATTTTATTATTCTATAAACACTAGAATGAAATCACATTACCTTGAAATCATACATGAGTATATATTGAACCTACCTAGTTATGCTAGAAACGGGTCAAAAGTTGATTTAGCACATTAATTTTGTTGTACTGTTCCTATCTGACTGGTGTATTTTATGATACAGGAAGGAAAAATTGTTCCAGGGAAATACTAAAAATATCAAGGTCTCTTGCTGGTGACAACTGTTAAAGGGATTCCCTTATAGATATTGCGACTCAAAATACATTATATCCACGCTTTTACAAGTTTATACGAATTTTAAACTTTATTTACAAACCATTTATATTTGTAAAGTCGGTCACTTGGTTACTGGTAGTAAGATTCTTTAATAATAGGTAGGTAGGACTACGGGCGAGGCAAGCCAAAAGTTTTACAAGTTTACATCAGCTATTAATATTTTCAAATTTCTAAATAATTTGAGGACATCTCGGAAAAAATTAAAGTAGCTGTAATACCAGAATCTGCAAAGCACGATTAATTGATAAAAACATTTCATATCTCATAGATTACCGATATCCTGCCCCATAAACGAGTAGATGCCAAATATATACTTATTTATCAAGGTGCCTGCAACGAGAAAAATTCAAAACACAGGTGTCACTTAGACAGGTATAACATATTTGTTCATTCTGCCCGACACTGTTAATATTGAACGACTTTGTGAAACCAATAAGCACCTTGTAATTTCTCTTATACTTAATTTGCAATCACTCAAACTTCGAATCAATATATCCTTTGATTAACACAACAGTGCGACATCATAAAATCCCTCAAACATACTCTACTTTCAATTGTAATTATTAGCAGATTTCTCTTGAATTCGGTTCGTAGATGGGATCTGGCTTATGACAGCTGGTCCCATATGGGTTCATTGCATTGAGAGTGGCCATTGAAGTTACACGAACCATAAATTTTTGCCACGCTCTTATTTCCTCTTATTTTCAAGTAATTTCGCTCAAGATTGGATGGTATCACAAACATGACCATACACGCACTTCACCCTCCCAATACGAACAAATTTTATAGCTTTCAGATTATTTTTTTTATTGAAGTTTATACACCATACGATATTGTTCGTACTTTAGAAATATCTTTGCGGCTTTGTTAAAAATACGTAGATGGGACGCGCCCACACAGACGATTAAGCCCCCTGGCTCATGGGCATGCATTAATAGCACTATAGCTGGACAGTGCCTTTCAACTGCCTATATTATATTTAAAACATTATTTACAAGAATTTAAAAAATGTTAATTCCAAACATAGGAAAAATAACACTTATGGGCAGTTGAGTCGAAAATTGAACACTCTGGAAACATAATACAAATATTTATAATATAAATAAAAATATTTTACGAGTTGGAGGAAAATATGACATGACTTTGAAAAATATCCTTGGGTAGAAGGAATGATATGAGTAAATGGTAATAATCTCAATTTTAATAGATCTAAACGAATAACAAAGTTAGTTTCTGTAGGGCAGTGTTAGAAAGTTTGCTATGAACTTCGCTAGAAAGTGTCTGGGCAGGCGCAACAACTCTACAATGTTAACTAGCACATTGGTAAACAAAAAGTGGAGCCAACCTGACCCACATGAACTTGAGTGCATGATTGGAGGAATTGTAATAGATGTACAAGAGCTCCAATCTCTCACAAGAATCATTGTTGCCAACGTCATGATAAGAAATTTCGTACGTGCGTGACAAACACTGTCCTGCACCTGCATCAAGAGATAAAGTTTGGCGAGGTAAAGCTCAAATTTGGCCAAAACTTTTCTCTATTTCATTTCCCGCAACGTTATTCTATTCTTGATGGATATGCTGATTCAGCTTGTTCCGGTTTTGTCAGCGGATTTATCAAAGGAGCAGGATCGATTCGGCGCAGGAGCTGCAAGTCGAACAGGTGGTGAAACAGTAACAGTAAACTTTTATAGACATATACGTACTTCTGATTCCAATTCCTCACCCCCCTATGAACGTCTGACCCAGCGTAGTAGTGCCAAACGACGAATGAGCGTGAGAGATTTCACGAGAAGTTTAATATTTTTTAGCAGACCATCCCGAACATAAACCATTTCGTTGAAGCGATAAAATTGAAACAATCGTATACCATAGGATCGACGCACAGATTGGGACCTTATATTAGAGGACAAGAAAATAAAAATCGCGAACAAAGAAAACCATATTTCATATAGGAACGTACTAGGTCCACGGTTTTCTCCGTGTATTAACTGAATTAGTTCAAAAATATACATACAATATATAACAACTTTTTCAAATTTTTTTTTTTTTTTTAGTGTGGAGGATTGCTTCGTTGTGCCCGTAACATAAATGAGTAGATCGTTTTGAGCATGTTGTTTTGTGTTTTTATGCTGTCCTAAAAGACGTTTTGTTCAATCCTAAAAGATTACATAGCGAGTAATTTTAGATGGACCGTCAAATTTCATCATCGGACTATCAGGCCACAAGGAAATGTTGCTTGATATATGTTTGTGCAAGCCCAATATATCCGGAACAATGATTCAAAGAAGATAGTAATGTGTTTCCAATAGTCATCCATCTCACACCCACCTCATCCTCCTTGACATCTCTTCCCCTCCAACTGTTACAAACCCTATACAGGATGTAACCGTTTGCAGGTCCATCCTATAATAGTTTCGAAACTTCTCCGAATCTACCTTCAGATCGTCGTGGAGGTGGTTGAATTCACACAATTGGGGGGGGGGGGGGGGGGGGGGTTATAACGGAAAAGTACCCCAAACTTTGCCTCCTTGTCAATATTGGGTTCATACAGAACATTCGTCGTTTCCTTCTCTTAGGAACGACATTTAAGAGAGCATTATCCAGCAAATAATAACTATCTATGACGTCCATTGTGTAGAACTTCACCAAAAATAAATACAATCCACTACACACCACCACAGACTTCGCGCGACTAAGTCGCCTCCAATGGAGGAGCTCAGTCGCGTCCCAGTCGCCTCGCGGAAGTCCCCTGTAATCGCCTTGTCGCTTGGTCGCTTGAATACGCTTCCAGTGGAGGTCCAGGCTAAGTGTGCGGCCTCTTGCTGCGGCTGCAGCCGAACTCGTGGGGTGAGCCGTCGGGCCGCACGCCTTTACGGTCGAAACTATGAAAAACCCGCACCACACGCTGCGGAAACCCAGCTTCTCACAATAAATTGATCAAATGTCAAGAAATGTACTCACAAAATCACTTAAACTGGCAATAAACTACTAAAAATCGTTAGGTTTTTGTAATTTTTAGAGGAATGCTCAACCAACGTTGATCAATTAAGAGCAAGAACATTAAACAATGTATGCACAAAATTATGCAGAAAAATGTACCTCAATTTCATTATAATGTGTAGAAAAAATTGTCAATAACCGCAACGAAAAAAAGTCTTATATGAATAGCAGAATATTAATGTGAGCAGGTTTTTTGCCATTAAAATGTTAACAATTTCATTTGACACAAATTGCTCAATTTTCAGTACAATTCAACACATATATATATATTCGGGAGGTTGAATGACCAGTCTAGTCTTGAGTTTTTTTAGGTGTTTAATCACAAGTTTCAACCCAGGAGCTGGGTCCTATTCATGTGAATGCTGGAAAGAAATTGGCAAGGAATCAGTATTTTCTAATTGGTAGGTAATAATAACTAGTTCTACATTCATATTATAAGGTTGAAATTTCTTACATTGACGTGCTGGATCTTCCAAGTCAGATGTAAAGACTTTTGAGAAGTAACATACGTGTTGTTGGTGAAGCCAGTTGACATACAATGCAGATTGACAAATCAAGATGGCGGACATGCCTTATCTTGTCATTATAACTAGGTATTTATTTACCTGTTAGTTTTGTTACAATATCTGAACTAAAATAAATGTAGACAATTTGATTTTATGATATGAATAATGTGTAGAAATATACCTTAGATGTTAGAATTGGTTTAAAACAAAATTATATATATAGTTTATGAAGGCATTGAACGTTGTTGAATGAACAAAAATCTGAAAATTCGCAGAATGACCGGAACTTTTTTTTGGCAGTTTTTATCGACTTTTTACCAAATTTACCAAATAATAATGAGATTTTAGTACCTACATTTTTTATGTTTTAGTTCATAGTTGATATCCTTCTTTTCGGTGACATTCAGCTAAAAATCAGTAAATTTAATGATCCTTATCCGTTTATTGTCATGTTTAGTGCTTTTTTTTTGTCAGTACATTATTTGAAACGAACTAAATCACTCGCGACGAAGTTGTGGAAACCCATTTCAAAATGGAAGTTAGTGAAAAAACTTTTTCTATTTCCACGAAAAATGAAGAGTTACAATGTTAAATTGATTTCGACGGTTAGGCCATCATCAGTAACAAACTATAACAGTTATTACAATAAAATAGTTATTGATACTGATGATGGTTCAACCACCGAAATCGTTTTAACATTGTAACTGTTCATTTTTCGTGGAAATAGACAACGTTTTTTCACTAACTCCCGTTTCGACATTATTTGAAAGTGAACTAATTTATTATACTCAAAAAGTTCCTGCTTTACATAACTTGTCTTCCACTATAGAAACCAGAAACTCATACTGCTGTACATTGAGTCGAAAAAAACCTCTGAACTGTATCTCGTTTTCTTATAGATTTCCACTGATGAACTGCTCATAAAACCCATCCTCCTCACTCATTCAATGTGTGGAGCATGATCCTCTCTATCCAGAACTGCTATTATAAACTTTTCTTCCACTTCCAGAATCAAGCACAAAGCTGCGTTCCTCACAACAACTTGAAATGCATTACTGGTGACAGAGCTACAGAAAGGTGGTACGTCTCATGTGGCTCCAGCCCCAGCGGGGGAAGTCTCTTTCCTGAGTTTGAGTTTGCAGTTCCAGTCGCAGCCGGGGGCTGCGTAGAGGAAACTCAACTTTAAGTAAATAGTAATTTGAAATTGCAATGTGCGCTGCATATTGTTACACAACAGTTCAATAACGCTTTAATTTATCTACGCAGATCGTAAGCTGAACAGTTCATTCACACATCACCCTGCTGTTGAAGGTGACTCCATACTGAACCAGTGTCATCTAACAACACTGGCACTAATTCGAATCACAGTTAGCCTTGTACATCATTCATCCACAAACACATATATTTCTTCTCACATTGTCTTATGAGTTAATAGCCCACATTCATAGATGCCTGCAGGGTTTTTGAATGTTGAATATCTTCAAGCTAAATTTCATATTAATTGAATCTGGAATGGCTACGAGTCATGTGAAAATGTAAAATTTGTTGCGAAAGGCCCAACGGCTACACATTTCTGGCAATTCTTATACATTTTCGGAGATTTTCGCGTTAACTATCGGAAGCTCTATGAGTTTCATAGTTTTTGCACTATTAGAAGTGAGTGCGCATGTGCGAACGCGAATATCACTGCTTTATTGGAATTCATAGTTAGTGAGTAAACTAGTCTGTCCTCCCGACGTAGCAGACTTTTTTCCACCCCTTAAATAAATTTGTAAAAACTCTTACACACGTTCTGAAATCGACCTAGCGTTGTCGCAACTGGTCACCAGTGGTGTAGCTTACCTCAGAACTACATGAACCACCATGCAATGGGTGCTGATCATAAATTTTCACTGCTGCATATTCAGTCAGTGTATAAAAAACAATTTTTAGACAATTTGACACTGGCATATTTCACACAAAGAACATGTTAAGTAGTTTGTATATACATAATTCATGTAACGATGTGCTGGAATCGAAGTTGTCAAATAAATTGAGTTTAATCCAAGCAGGAAATTAATTCGCTGCTCACTTTTCTAAATCGCTGTTTGAAACCCATAAAGATTTGTTTTACCTAGTTGTAATTTGTTAAGTTTATTTGATAAGATAATTGAAGTACATAACTTGGAAGAGGAGTAGTTTGATATGCAGTTTCAGTGTAGACTAATATTTTGAAGGAGTTTATACAAAAAATGTTTTCAGGCCAATTTCTCAACTTTCCCTGAACGTTTGGAGCGTAGGGAAAGGAGAAGGAGGTATGGTAGTAGTTTCTAAGGTTACAATGTCGATCAATAAGAGTACTTTAAATTCTTTCCTCATCTGACCGTAAACCACCATACCGAAAAGAAGTAGTTGATTGCATTACAAACTTGAAAGAAAAGTTCATTCTAAGCTAACAGCCTCGAGAGTGCGCTATAATAGTATGCAAAACTAACTTTACCTCTAGAATCTCCTGTAAAATTACTAGCTTATTAAAGGTAGTCAGCAGTTGTTGAAATGGTTAGCTGAACCGTACAGTCAAGAGAAACTCGGATATCTGACAAAGGCCGGTTTATTCGACGGCAGGGGCTATTCACCAAATTGCATTATTCCTCCGTTTGCACGACCCTGGTTGTTTTTCCATCTCCAGTTAAGTGCTATCGGGAGAATAAAATTAGGTGGTTCCACTAACCCCATTTACAAGCATGTTGTGCTTTCATCCAATGCATTCAGTATTTTATTACGATTACGTATATTATTTCAAGAAAATCGTATGCAGATCCACCTAATCCGCACGTTTCTCTTGGATTACGTCAAGTTACAAACGAACAAAAAATGAATTACAAGTTGATCGATCTTGTATTCTCAAAAAACTTTTCAATTTTATCTACCTCATCATCTCATGTTTGCCAACCGAACTGACCGATGTAACATCTGCGGAACTTTCTACTCTTGCACCTTCTCTTGGGTGTATTGTATAAATCTAAACTGGGCAAAACATGTAAGCTCATATCAGTTAGGTTAATCTTTTCGAAAAGTTTTTCCTTGGAAATCTATTTTGAAGCTCCCCTAATCGTGTTCTGGGCAATTTTTAGGAATAATTTGAAACAAATAAGAACATATATACTCTTGTAATAATTCCTTCCATCTTCTATAACAATTAATAATCGAGGAACACAGAAGTAATAATTTCATAAGCTACTCCTACTATATGTAGGTACGCCCTATGCGCAAATAATGGTATCAATTTATTATTATTATTACTAAAATATTACCCACTTTAGTTGAATGGTAACTTTATCTCACCATTGTTATCATCAGTAGCAGTTTCTACCATCAGGAGTTGGTGGAGAGAGAAGGGATTGGACGTTCCTTCGGTTTCATGGATCGGAACTAACTGTTCCGATCCTGAGCGGGATCGGGTATTTTTTCCGTTAAGGTGTAAATTCCTGGACGCGACTCACGACTGCGACTGCGACTCGCGATTGGCCGCGTCCCACTCCTTCAATGCATTCTTATGGAACAACATTCCTAGGCGCGTTTCCCGGCCGCATGGCTCAATGCGGCTGACGGCCGATGAGCGCGTCTGCGACTCGACTGGTAGGGTGAGCAGTCCAGCCGCACGCCGTCTGCGACTGAGGTATGCAAACCCGCTCGTCTCGCAAACAAAAAAATGAGACGCACAGAAAGCGTTGGAAAATGGAATTCACATTCTTCTGTGCCCTACTGGTGTTAACCTACAGTTCCCATCATCCCATTGTCGTAAGTTGCGTACTCCATTACATATTATTGCTCATGGCCAAGTTTTCCCCAACCGAAGAAGAAACTCTTCTTCACATAATATCCACTTTACCCATAATATTTGACGGTGTAGGCCCTAGGAGTGTACACAAGGTGCCTGACGTTTTACTCCCCTCATTTCTCCATGAAATCGTCATGTAATCGCAAAGTTGATGTTTTTTACTGTTATATACCATATCACACTTTAGAAACAAATTTCCGATTTAGCGCGTTTGCCAATTTTTACTGTTTGAACTTTTGCTCCTTTTATCCCTGGGATTCCTAGTTTGCAGTTTTAGAAGACGCTCAACGTTTTTTCGACTTCAAACTGGAATTTCTCCGTGAAATCGATACGGAATCGCAAAATTTAACATATCACTGGAAAGCTGATTAAATTTGCAAGTTTTTCGGAGGTTTGACACCGCCAGTACGTTTTTTTGGGAATAAAGTTGAATTTCAAGTGTTTTCAGAAACTTACTTTTTTAAAGATTTTGAACGTTTGAACTGCAACTAGGGACCTAAGAACTTACTTTTTGCTTTCAAATTCTTGTTGAAATTTTCACATTTTAGCTGGAGTCATATCTGAAGAACTTGTCAGATAAACTCATCACGAGGGGGTATCCAACAAGAGAGCTAAAGAAAAGGATGATTCCATCTCATGTTGATTATCGCCCGGGAATCCACGATGTGAAATAGCAAGTTCAGTTGACTACAACATTCTTTTTTGGCATCGAGCGTTTGAATAAAATATTGAAAGAAATTTACCCAATCCTGTCCTCAAACTCTACAACAAAAAAAGTTTTTTCTAATACACCTACACTCTCCTATCGCCAGGGCAATTGAGGTATTCTTACATATCGAAGAACAAAAAAACGATTCAAAATTTGCCCAATAGTAAATGAAGAAACCACACTCGCCTATTGCCGGGGATCATTAATTGGGGGATATTCTTACACATCGAAGAACAAAAACCAATCAACCGGCTCCCAAAGGAATACATCCATACAACAAACGTAGATGCAAAGTTTGCCCAATAGTAAATGAAGAAGTAACATTCAATTCGGCCAACAATCCGAACTCATACACATGCAAAGGATCGGCAAATTGTCAAACGCCAATGTGTGTGTATGAGTTGATTTGCAAAGAATGCCCTGCTTTCTATGTCGGAAACCCACTGATGGTTAATGATCACCGTGCATCAGTTGTAAAGTCTGATGATGATTTACCCGTAAGCAAAAATTCTATGTTACACAATGAGACCTTCGACGATTGTTTTAGAATTAAAGTTCTTCGAAAAATGAACACCAACGAAAATAAAATAATACAGCATCAATCAGAAAAATCTCATTGCAAAGTATTAGAATTGGCTTGGATTTTTCACAAGAAGCTCAGATCTTGAGCCAGACTGACGCAGCGGCCAGCCGTACCTAGGAATGTGACAAGTTTCCGGCGTGCGACTGCGTCTGTCGACCAAAAATCGTGAGACGCAGTCCCAGTCGTGAGTCGCGTCTAGGAATTTACACCTTTACGGCACGGTGTCAATAGTCAGGTTTTTTCCCCAAAGCTATCATGCGGCGGGACACTTCGGTCCGTTCCATAGAACAAGGAAAAATTAAGTTGGTGGGAGACCGCTGGGTTAAACAAATGGAAAATTCAAAAACCTCAATAAAATCGGTAGGTATTTTAATAAAATATATGTGTATATAAATATCTGTCATTCCAGACGATAAGTCTCCTTAGAATTGAAATACAAATTCCGTTGTTTCTCCAAAAAGTCAAGCTTTATAAAAGAAAGGATGAATTCATTAGCCAGCACTTTTGGATCACATTAAATTGACCGAATTCCAAAAAAGATGCACACAAAAAATCACTAAAAACCGCTTAAAGTCGTTACATTTATATTATTTAGTAAAATTGTAGTAAAAAAAAGTTTATAAACGGTGAACTAGAACATAAAAAAAAGTATGCACAAAATTATGATGAATATTGCACTTAAATTCCATAGATATTTGGTAAAAGATCTATAAAACTGGAAAAAAGCTAAGAATCCAAAATTTATTTTTGAATCGCAGAATATTATTTAGAACAAGTTGTTTTGCCATAAAATTGGTAGTTGTCAATTTTTTAGTACTTAAAGTGGTCAAATTTCAAAACAATGTAACAGAGTATAATACGATAATTTAGAAAAACATTCGTTCATCCGATCATGCTGCAGGACTTGAACTTTTATTCAGTGATTGCCTCGAAGAAATGAGGCAGATCCCAGACCCGTGAACTCCTAGTTACTCTGTGGGCATATCCAAACCATAAGTGCGATCACGGTGATTTTGTTCCAATCCATGGGGATCGGTAAGATTGGGGGCGGGTACCGATCCGTTCCGATCCCACTTCGGGCCCGATCCTTGTATCGTTACTCCCGGAACGGTCCCCCCCTAGGAGAGAGTAGGTACAGATCAGGGCATTCAAATCTACTTTCTTTCTGGCTCGAGATACTGTAGACAATATGGTGGGCTTGAGTTTGGGCTTACCCATGCATAGAGTCAAGCTATCAATCGAGTACTGAAATTATGGATTAAACTATGCCAAATATATAAAATGGAAAAAAATCCACAATTCTTCATGTCTAATTCCACAATTATGAAGAGTTACAATGTTAGATCGATTTCGATGGTTAGGTCATCATCAGTAAAAAACAATAACTTGAGTTATTGTTTAAGTTAAGTTTATAAGTTATTGTTTGCTGTGTGATGATGACCTAACCGCCGAAAACGATCTAACATTGTAACTCTTTATATTCGTGGAATTAGCCTACGTTCGTCTTTAACTTCCTTTTTTTAATTAAAATGGTTTTCCACAACTTCGTCGCAAGTCTTACCAATACCAAATCGTGGTCGATTGCCTACCGTTTATCTACTTTCTTTGCTTATTTGATCATTCGAACAAGATCTGGAAGATGAAATGCAATTGGGCTAACTGCAAATTCGGCCGTTCCAAGATATTAGTCAGCTCATTATCAAATGTGGGGAAATCATAGATGGTTTTGCGGAGAAATGTAGGCTTTAGTTCCTTTCCTTCCGATTCCAGCACTGTCATCGGTATCTCGGTATTATCTCTCTTATCACCAGCGTATTCTCATAATTTTCTCTCACTTTTTCGTAATGATTAGTCGAGTAAGGTCTTTTTGAATTTGTTAGACATTGGTTTGTATAATATGCATGGTATAAGATTATTTTATTGTTGCTAATTTATTGATCGGAATTCATTATTCCTAATGTCGTATCTGATCTACAAACGCCGTTATATTGATATTACAAACATGAGCAGAGTTAAAGTGAGTTTGCAAGCTTTCTGAATTTTCAACGGGCATTTCACCAAAGTTGGGCTGAAAGTCTCCTGACGCCGGTTGTGAGGGAAGTTCAAGAAGCAGGAAGGTGGTCTGAGGTGATGTTGGGAGTGATTACTCTAAAATCCCCGAGGACATAGAATAATTTTCCTCTCTGGGCCTGGGGCGGATATTCCTAAGCTTTGTTCTCAATGAATTGAACGCAAACACGGTAGGCTCGGCCCTTTTCACTATGGTTTTAAGCGGGTTTCAATCTTCTGAACGAGCCACATACAGTTGTTGAGAGCAAATACGTTTTTGGGACTTCACATATTGCTACTTAATAGTTTTGTACTTTATTAAGGTAGCTACACTCTACATCAAAACAAGGCGATATCAAAATTTTGTTTCACCCTTACCTTCCGAAGGAAATAACAAAATTCTTCGGACGATCGTATCAGCTGATGAAATAATTCCAATTGAATTCTTTTGTCACGAAATCTAGATTGTTATAACTATTGTCACCTATAAATGGACCAGTGAAGTGTAGATAGGTGTTTTATTTTATCTCATTAGTTTCAGTTGGTGATTACGACATCTGTGATGGTTTACTTACTAAGATTCTGATTTACCATTATTACTTGTATTTAGTTTCATGAATTTCCTCTCGGCATGGGTAGTTATATTTAATGTGCCAAAGACTTCTTTTAAAAACTATAGACCAGTGATCTGAGTATACCCTTCTACTTCAGAAACAATAAACCTTTGTGTAATAATTTGCAGTGGTTTTTCTATTTACATATATACATATATACATATATACATATATACATTATATGGCCCGGACGGCGGACGGCGGACGGACATTTCAAATTTGGATTCTACGCACCTTGAAACGTAAAGTGACAAAGTTTGA
Source organism: Adelphocoris suturalis (assembly GCA_030762985.1). NCBI lineage: Eukaryota > Metazoa > Arthropoda > Insecta > Hemiptera > Miridae > Adelphocoris > Adelphocoris suturalis. Next base: position 22,264,116 of record CM061051.1, read on the forward strand.
GGGGGGGTTATAAAGTTTTTTTGCTATTTTTTGCCGTCCAGACTCCTCGGCGTATCCTATTTTGAGTTGCCACAACCTATACTTCTATAATTATATACGCATGTTTATATTTCTCGATTTGAGCTCCAATCTATTCAAATAGTTATTGCCTTAATAATATCATTATCTAAGTATGTACGAAAAGTCGAGAAAATATGTTATTAAATATGCGTGTTGGTATTAACACACAAATATGACCTTGAAAAAACATATATTCATGCCTCGAAGGAACGCCGGCGCCGTACCCACCACAAGGTGCCGCGGCGCCGGCGCCTCCTCTCACTCCACCGCCCGCTCCCCCCCCCCCCCCCCCCCCCTCACCACCCACCGTGACCCCCTGCCAAGCGTGCCAGGCTTTTGACACACTTTTTCGCCCGTTTTTGGCCCATAGCATCTATGCGAGTAAAGCGATCGGGATGGTTAAACGTTAGGACCAACTAGACCCCAAATGGAGTCTATGTGCGAAAGAACGGGTTTTTTAAGTCAATTCTTAGGCCTTTTATGGCCCGGACGGCGGACGGCGAACGGCGAACGGCGGACGGCGGACGGACATTTCAAATTTGGATTCTACGCACCTTGAAACGTAAAGTGACAAAGTTTGAGGGGGGGTTATAAAAATTTTTTGCTACACGATCACATAGGCTTATTATTGGAAATAATAAACCAAAATCACTGCCAAGCAACTCCTTTTTCCACAAAATTTTAGCATTAATCGGCGCCTTTGCGCTTGCGCAAATGAAAAATCTTTTATAAACTTTTATCTATTACAGTTTATCATTCAATTTCGATGAAATTTGCTGAGAACATGCGGGTTAGACCTTAGATGGTCCCAGTGTCATATACCAAACAACCCCTCGAGTTTGAACGAAATCAAACTGATAGATCTTGATAAATCAACGCTAAAAGAAATTCACGTTTGCACGTGCTCATAGACGACTTTTGATTGTTATAATTTACCACTACGTAACATTTCTACACTTTTCTCAAGACTAACTCTAATATAATTTCCAAGGTGTCGATAACGCAGGGAATGAGGACATTAGTAATTTACAAATTAGTAAATAAATGTAATTTCATTACATTTTAAAAGATTTTAAAAAAAGAAAGAAAATCGGGAACTACTTTTAGAAATTGACAATGTAGACACATGTAAAGAAATACTTCAAAAAGCGCTGGGGGGTTTCGACCTATACCCAGGATCGTAAAACTAGAACTCCATTGATCACTTCGGTCATAATTAAATCGATTAGGAAGCGCGAGATATTGGGACCCAAGTTAAGGACATAACCTTTTAATTCTAAATTAAGAACCTATTTCATCCTCTTCGGAAATAAGCTTACTGAGGTAATACGCAAGGCCAAGCAAAGATTCTTCAGAACGGAACCCGAAAAAAAGAAGATTGACCCAAAAAGAACATGGAAGATATTAAATGATATACCTAGTTGGAAGGAGGGAGGGAGAAACAGAATTTGATAAAATCACCATGGATCTAGTCAATTTTGCTGAGAGCAAAGACCAATGGGAAAGTAGTGGAAGATATCCTAAATACAGGGGTGCCCACAGGGGGGGGTCATGACGCAAACTGCGTCGTTAAAATTTTTGGGGGGGGTTAGAAAAATGAGTATTTTTTTATATTTTTATGAACAAGTAATAAGATTTATACTAACAATTTGCTAGCTTCAGCTGTTTTCAATTCGAATTACTTTATTGGATAATATGTTGTAGAAACAGGTATTGTGCGCATGCGTTGTGAGTGCCATAATGACAGCGGTAATGTCTTTGACACTAATATTATATTAAATATAATATACAGGGTGTCCCATCTAAACGGGCCCATCGGGAAATTACAGCCTTACGGTGCGAGCTATCGAAAAATTGAACTGGACCTTTTTTATAGTATTTCAACTCAGCTTCACGATGCGGAAGTCCGATTTTTATTTTTCCATGTTTTAGGGTCTCAAATCATTGATTGAAACTGACGGTTTCCTCTTGACCCCCCTTTTTTATTGTTTTTTTCGATTTTAGGTTGAATTTGGAACAGAAAATGCCTCAGTGAAATTTTCTTTTTGGGGCTTCGTTTCTGAGTTATTCCACTTTTTGTGGAAGTCCGATTTTTATTTTTCCATGTCTCAAATCATTGATTAAAACTTACGGTTTCCTCTTGACCCCCCTTTTTTATTGGTTTTTCCGATTCTAGGTTGAATTTGGAACAGAAAAGGCCTCCATTGAATTTTCTTTTTGGGGCTTCGTTTCTGAGTTATCCCACTTTTTGCGAAATACAGAAAATCGCCGATTTCTTTCAGACATTACCAACACTTTCTTACTATTTTTATCTTCAATTTTTGAGATGTTCACTACACTTTTGAAATCAGCATTAAACTATATACCATCAGACCCCAGCGTCCATAATCAACAATCACCATCAGGGGGATGACATTACACTTGGACCGCTTATGATTTAAAAAAAGTTTTCCAAATCGTCGTTTGAAAAAAAAAAAAAAAAAAAAAAAAAACCCTTCACACTGTTCAGTACACAAAGAATCACTGTTCAGAATACAGTTTAAAAAAGGTACCACAAGGATACTTCGAGTCAGTTGTGTTGTGATAAATCGAAAATGCCACCTGCTCCTTCTGCAGCCTCTGCTCCTTCTCCTGCAAACTGTATTCAAAGGTCAAGGAAACAACAGCTTCTTGATACTTATTGTTCAGTCTACACTACGATCTTTATTATTTAAAGAACCTTACATTAGTCCAGAATACGGCGTCTCATATGTTCTTCTAATAAATGAGTAATAGTACTGAACAGTTTGAGGTTTTTTTTTTTTTTTTTTTTTTTTTTTTTTTTTTTTTTAACGACGATTTGGAAAACTTTTTTTTAAATCGTAAGCGGTTCAAGTGTAATGTCATCCCCTGATGGCGATTGTTGATTATGGACGCTGGGGTCTGACGATAGATAGTTTAATGCTGATTTCAAAAGTGTGGTGAACATCTCAAAAATTGAAGATAAAAATAGTAAGAAAGTGTTGGTACCTAATGTCTAAAAGAAATCGGCGATTTTCTGTATTTCGCAAAAAGTGGAATAACTCAGAAACGAAGCCCCAAAAAGAAAATTTCACTGAGGCATTTTCTGTTCCAAATTCAACCTAGAATCGGAAAAACCAATAAAAAAGGGGGGTCAAGAGGAAACCGTAAGTTTTAATCAATGATTTGAGACATGGAAAAATAAAAATCGGACTTCCACAAAAAGTGGAATAACTCAGAAACGAAGCCCCAAAAAGAAAATTTCACTGAGGTATTTTCTGTTCCAAATTCAAACTAAAATCGAAAAAAAGCAATAAAAAAGGGGGGTCAAGAGGAAACCGTCAGTTTCAATCAATGATTTGAGACCCTAAAACATGGAAAAATAAAAATCGGACTTCCGCATCGTGAAGCTGAGTTGAAATACTACAAAAAAGGTCCAGTTCAATTTTTCGATAGCTCGCACCGTAAGGCTGTAATTTCCGATGGGCCCGTTTAGATGGGACACCCTGTATATTAAATATATAATAAATATAATAAAATAAATAAATAATATATATAATAAAATAATATATATTAAATATCTATTTAATAAATATTTTAGTTGGGGGGGGGGTCGTGAGTTTGGGGGGGGGTCGTGAGTTTGGGGGGGGGGTCGTGAGTTGGGGGGGGGGTCGTGAGTTTGGGGGGGGGGGGCTTGAGTCGTTGCGCTTGGGGGGGGTGGGCACCCCTGCTAAATACCTACTTTTTTGTTGAGGGGGGGGGGGGGGCATAGTAACTGGAAAAAAGCAACAACTCCTATAATACACGTCAGCTGAGATATGCAAATTTCAGTTTCATAATTATAGTATTTTAAAAGATATAAGAACGATCTTAACGTGGGGGTAGTGGGTCGGGATTTGACGATCTCACAGTCGAAATGATTAGAAGTATTGAAGACGACATTCTGCTTGTTATACAGGGTGTCTCTCGTTATATCCGACGAACTTCACCCAAGTATTCTGCAACCAATTTCCGACCAAAAGTTCCCCCTATAGATTTTTTTAAACGCTTTTTTTTTTCGAGTTATTCAATTTTTAAGAATTCTTTCATGATTTGGACCTTAACTCACTAAAACGGCCAGAACTCCCTTAACCACCGAAGAAATTTCAAATTTGATTATACCGTTAGAAAGAGTGTTGAATTCTTCATCTTTCTAATGCACCACAAAAGTTTTTTAGAATGGTTTAATTGGTGAAAAAATCAATCTGAAAAGTGAATTTTGTCAAATCTTTAGAATTACCACTTTTTCATACTCTGTAGTAAAATTCAGTCTGGAGTCCTAAAATTTGCGCCAGAATCTCAGCTTTCCAACGGTGTAGTAAATGCTACTTTTACTTTGCTAATTAAGGGAGGAAAATTTGGTTTAATGTTGAAAAACATGGTATTTTTCAATGAAATCGAGGGTTTTCTTGAAAAATTACCGTCTATGAAAATACGAGTTGGGGGTCAGTTTCTACGTATTTTTGTATGCTGAATCGAATGGTAACTCTTGCATATCTCTCCGACCCCGCTATAACCTAGTTTTACACCTTAACTAAAAGATTTGAGTTAATTAGGTATGACAAATTTCATGTGATTTTAGGGGTGAAACTAGTGAGCTGAAGTGTAAAATTCGGTTATAACGGGTTTGGGAAGATATGCAAGAGTTACCATTCGATTCAGCGTAAAAAAATGTGTAGCAACCGACTCCAAACTCTTATTTTCATAGAAGGTAATTTTTCAAGAAAACCCTCGATTTTGGTGAAAAAAAAAACAATGTTTTTCAACATCAAAACATAGTTTCCTCCCCTGATTAGCAGAGTTAAAGTAGCATTAACTAAAAGGACTACCGGCTGAATTTTACATGTGGAATTTCATTGGAAGTTGAAAAAAGTGGCCATTCTGAAGATTTGACAAAATTCAGTTTTCAGATTAATTTTTCACCAATTGAACCACCATAAAAGACTTTTATGGTAAATCAGGGAGATGAAGAATTCAACACTCTTTCTAACGGTATAATCAAATTTGATTTTTCTCAGGTGATTAAGGGAGTTACAGCTGTTTTAGTGAGTTAAGCTCAAAATCATGAAAAAAATCCGAAAACAAGGCGTTAAGAAAAAAATCTATGACGAACTTTCGATCGGAAATTACCTGGTTGAAGTTTGCCGGATATAACGTGAGACATGTCTCCTTAGGATGAGATAAAAAACACGTTCTTACGCCCAAAAATCAAGCTTTCCAAAAGGAAGGACGAGTTCGTTGGCTAGCATTTTTTTAGCACATTAAATTGGACAAATTTCAAACCATGCTGAAAAAATCACTAAAAATAACAAATAACTGCTAAACAATTTTAAATTTATTTATTTTTTGCAAAATATTGCTCAAATAAAGTTTATTTACTATAAAATAGAACATTAAAAAACGCACGTGCAAAATTATGCTGAAAAAAGTCCAGTCCTGCAGCATGACCCCATGAGCGAATTTTTGAAGAAATCTTAGACATTTCAGTCGCTATTGATCGTGTAGAGAAATTTTAGTTTATGATTTTGATAGACAAACATGGAATCAAATTATTAAAAATAATTAGGAGGTACTCATACTTTATTATTATTAAACTAATCTTGTAGATTTAAAGACAAATGTAGGTAAATATTCATAGATTTCGATGTCCAATGTGGTCAGCATTGAGGGCAGTTGAAATCTTAACAGTATCCTATCATAACATCATCAAATCTTGACAGAAAATAAAATAACATACCGTCGTCATATGAAACTTCTAGGATTGGTTATACAGGGATACTTCCATAAGAGTAGTTCAATCTGAATTTGGACAATGTTTCATGCAAATATTACCGATTTTTACAACTAGCGAACGGCATTATTTCGATTTTCGACTGATTTTTCAACTTTGAAATTTTTGAAAACTTGATACATATTCTTATAGGAAATTTTACGCTGATTCCGAATATACCACATGTTAGTATGCTGAACCAATTATTTCGCACAACAAATCGCAAAAAAGAGGCTATTTTGAAATTTTTGACTACATTTTTGAAAATTTCAACCCGAAGATGTAATCCGATCATGCTGGCCAACGAACTTGAACTTTCGTTTTGTGTCCTTAACATTTTAAAATTTGTTTGAAGTTTCTAGCACGATTCTACGGACAGTTATCGTCTGGAATGACACATATACATACATAAAAAAACGCGTTAAACTTCAGAATATGATTCAGAATAGCCTGAAACGGATGTCTGCATAAATTTTTTTCAAAAATTCACATTCTACAAATTTTGAGGCGAGAGCAATAGCTTAATTTTCTTCAAAAATTCGCTAAAATGTACTTAAATCTCATCAAAATGTGCTAAAAAATTGATTAAACCAAGAAGCTAAAAATCCGAAATTTCTTTCCGAATCGCAGAATATTATTTAGAACGAGTTTTTGCCACATTGGTAACTAACAATTTATTTTCCCTCAAAGTCCTTAATTTTCAGAACAATGTAACATAATCTAGTACGATAATTTACGAAAATTCGCTCATACGATCATGCTGCATGACTGGAGCTTTTTATCGTTACTTTGACAACGATTCTTTGATATTATTTATTATTGAACTCCACTGAGGACTGCACGTTTTTCAACTTATTCTTAGGTGGGTACTTATTTAATTTGTTTATTTATCAAATGTATTATATTTAATTCATTAATCCATTGAAATGTTTTTGTATTTATTACTTAATATTTTTTGTTGCCAACAAAGTGATATTTGATTTGATTTGAATATCCAAAACCCCTTTTTTTGCGAAGTTACTCTCAACGATTTTTGCATTGCTAAGATTCGAATATCTGGTAAAAACTTTCTGAATAAATAATAAGTTTTCAAGTTTTCTGTGAATTAGGGTTTTTTTTTTTTTTCTCAAGAATTTGATAATGATTTTTTCATAACCTTACCTCATCTTAATTTTTCGGGCTGCTATAATATCATGTTTTTGCTCTCTCTAAGGGCTAGAACATTGACAGGAATAAAGGTCATCAACAGGGGAGTGAATCGCCACTAGTCAAACATGTAAAAATCACCATGAAAACTATCAGCTGATGAAATTCCAATGGAATTCTCACTTCACGATATCGAGTTTATTTCAACTTCTCTCACCTATATAAATGGAATTGTGAAGCGTAGCCAGGTGCTTATTTCACCTCATTAATTTTCAGTTTGTAGGTCAGGTCTTGTTAAATACTGAAGGACTAGTAAGATGTAAGTGTTTCATTTAATTTAATTATTGTCTCGGCAGGCGTCTCCGCCTATGCAGTTACATTTAGATAATGTATAATTTATAGATTTCTTCAAATGATTATAGACAAGATAGTGCTCTATAGAAGTGCTATCTAGTACAGAAATATTAAATGTTTTTGTAATAATTTTCAGCGATTTTTACTCATGTTATTGGAGTTTTATTGGGAGTGGTCGTGGAGGAGAGGGGACATCTTCTGCCTGAACGAATTCTGAAAATCCCGTATTTTTTGGCGGTATCCAAAAAAGGAATTGTGGTAAAAAGCTCTTGTAAATAGTAATCGTAGAACTTTTCTGTAAACTTTTGAAGTAGCGTTGATTTATTATATATATATATATATATATATATATTTTTTTTTTTTAACCATGATTTTCTAAGATATACGCTGATTTTTCATTGACATTTTTCGTGTTTCATCAACACACTCTCGAGCATACATACAAGTTCTAACCATTCAAATCTTCCACGTAATCACTTAGCTGCAATTTTATACTGAAACGAACTAAATCACTCGCGACGAAGTTGTGGAAACCCATTTCAAAACGGAAGTTTGTGATAAGACGTTGTCTATTACCACGAAAAATAAAGAGTTACAATGTTAAATCGATTTCGGCGGTTAAACCATCATCAGTAACAAACAATAACTATTATTTGTAATAACTGTTATTGTTGGTTACTGATGAAGGCCTAACCATCGAAATCGATTAACATTGTAACTATTTATTTTTCTTGGAAATAGACGTTTTTTTCACTACCTTCCGTTTTTATACTGAAAGTGTTCGTCTCTCTGGAATACTGTAAACCTGTGAATCAGAGTACTATGAGCTATTCTACCAACCCTCGTACTTCAATGTGAAAGGCTCTGTTCCTGGTTTATCGATAAGCCATATATACCGCAGTAGCAGGTGGGACACCGTTACGCCTTGTATGACATCATCCTCCTCAGCAACCCTCATCAGATCTGAAGGGCCGGAATTTGTCAGTTAGCGTCGGTTACTGCCTACTCCCCCATACAACAACAACAACAATATATATATATATATATATATATATATATATATATATATATATATATATATATATATATACCACTCAAATATTTCACCGATTGTCAACCCTGTTTCCTCCTACGCCCACATTATGTGGAGGCATTACGTATGGAGATTTAAATGATCTATTTGCTTTGATACTCCGAAGTAATCGTTCCTATTGATGATGTCCTGTGATTTTTTCAGAATATTTAAACCTGATTTCTACCTTTAATATATTTGTATCCCGGCAGCAACTTCTCTTGCACTGTTAATCGTAGTTCCACGTCATTTGGTATCCACGAGAGCTTCCATATCTTTCAACATGCCCATTCGATGAAAGCGAAAATAGCTTATAGGATTGTAGTCTCTATATAGTTTTATACTGTAGAACTATTGTGGTAGATACTGAGAGGTGCGGTAATTGTACATTGCTCATCAATGGAACGTCCCATTCATAATTTATCCATTTATTGTAATGGGTGATTTATTTATTTAAATTACGTCTATTCCATTGTAATCTATCAGCTAAAAAATCACGCCGTGAGCTCTCCAAAGAGATGCACTATTGATGGTGTCGGATGATAGGAAGTGCAGAAACAGCGGTGTAAAGAATACTTTATGACGTCAAAGGAGAAGTAGGTATCTCATCCTCACGACATCCTGGGGGGGGGGGGGGGGGGGGGGCACCTCAATGCCGCGCCGTCCAACTATGACTTTAATTGATTTTTTTGAAATTTGACCAATTTACTGTACTCAAAAGTGTTGTCCAACCGACTCATCTGTTCTGATAGGATGCTTCCTTTTTATGGCGAAAAAATAGAGTTTTCATCTCAATCCTCAGGAGAGATCGTCTGGAATGACACACACACACATACACACCATATATATATATATACACGTTAAACTCTAGGATTCGTTTCAGAATGCCTCTAAATGGATTTAAATAAAGACATTTTTCAAAAATTGTTAGTTTAAAATTTTTTGAGCCATTGCAGGAGCTTCATTTTTTATGAAAATTCGCTAAATGCTATTTGGAATGAGAATGGGTCCAGCCGTTACATAGACAGATCCCTTAAAATTGTAGCTATCTATAGAAACGAAATTCTTACTAAAATCGAAAAACATTGCCTTTCAAATAGCATTTCCTTCTCCGACAAATGAGCTTGATGTACAATATATATATATATATAGGTATATATATAAATTATTATTTTTATTTTATTTATTTATTTTTTTTTTTACACTTATTTTTCCACTTGTTGAAGTGTGCCAATCAGAAACAACACAATTTTATTACTCAATTTTTCTATTTAATCTCTATATTCTAAATCAAATATCACAAATTACCAGCAAACATTCTATTCGTCGAACCCGTGGCTTGTCAAAAACAATTGAAATATGTAACGCAATTGAGAGTTCCTATGGTTCCTGCGTTTACAGATCACACGGTGCCTGCGATGATCAGCAGATTAGGTAACCACCGACGCTGACGAATTTCTACAATCGCTTCACTAGAATTGGCAATGTCAATTACCGTTGGCGGCGCTGCGATCGCTCCCAAAATGGTAAAAACAAGCTAGATAGTAGAGTTGAACGCCTTTGAAGGGAAAACTGATCACTTATCACATATCTTCACGTTATTAATCCAAATTAGAGTAATTTGTGTCTGTTATGCCTGTATTCAAGACAGAAAAACACAAAACCAAGTGGAAGAAGGTTGCTGATATCAGGAGTGTGTTGCTTTCTTGCTTCTCCAATCGTTTGTTTAGTAGAAGTAGGTACCTACTTTTTGTGTTTGTTAATTTCTGTATAATGTTGAAATTGTGTTTAATTTTAGAATACCGTCAAGCTTGTAGGTACCACGAAATTCTGAGTTTTCTGTGTAAGTGAAGATGTGGGAAATGCCCAACATGTTGTAGAATGTGGTGTGTTGGAAAGCGAAGGTTCGTTATCAGTTTCTCATTATTGAGATGTAGCGATGTGAGCATCCGAGGACCACTGATCTACACTCTCAAAGGGAAAGAATTTACTTTTGGAACTGAGTGAACTACCGATCGGGGTCGACTTTGCTAATGATAAAAGGAGTGACCAGAAGACGAGTTTCAATAGATACCTACATACGTTCAATTAACATAAAAGGCTAGGAGGAGAGATTATCTTACTGTAGGTACCAAGTTCTTTGATCTACTCTTGTGTGTTCGAGATTCCATCTAATGGAAATTAACTAATGGGAATTTCGAAAATCGACCGTATAGTGGGAATCACTAGGTACATTTACCAATCAAAGAGGAAAGTAGGTACCTACCGTCTTACCACTCTGTTGCATTCATCATTTCAATAACGTCTCCCATCCCATTTGGTCTTCATGGTTACGATATACTAACCATGTTCACTTAATTATGATTGGTATTCACCTACAATGCGCCTTTCAATAGCGCTGTTAAATATACTCTAGTGAGCAACCGAGCACGGGAAAATTAGGACCACACACACGAGCTGGAAGATAGAAGGGATGTAAACAACTACGACTACGTGCATCATTTATTACTAATAAAAAATAATTACCTGGCAATATTATGCACTTACTTATATTATGATTTTGCCCATTCTCAACGCCCTTTCTAGGCCAGGCAAATTGCTGGTCTACTTGTTCTTTCGGTCCAAACTTATTAGTTATTCAAAAATTTGTTTTCCTCTGTTTAGGCGGTCGAACAGGCAGGGAAATTAGAAGCGAAAATAACAAGATTCCCCGACTGTCCAAAGGGGTGAAGAACCACAGTAGTCTCCAGGTTTCAGTTGTTGTTTGTTACTGATGATGGCCTAACCGTCGAAATCGATTTAACATTGTAACTCTTTATTTTTCGTGGAAATAGACAACGTTTTTCACTAACTTCCGTTTTGATGTTTGGTAGTGAAATCCCGACCTACAGCCCTGATACTGGCTGGAACTATCGCACCAATTAATAATCGAAAAATATGCACACTGATGCTGGAGCGCTGGATAAATCGGCAGGCGGCGTGGAGGCCAGGCTAGCTGGAAGATAACTCGGTGCTCCAAGCGACCAGAGATTGATTATAAATTATCTTTGGTAAGCCATATAACGCCGATGCGATTACAGCTTCAACGCGTAAACCACCACTTTTATGAAGAGTTGGGAAGCAAAATAATACATTAAATTTGCATCCGAATACGCTGCAGTACCATTAATTTGAATTTTTAGTAGTCGCCAAACGAAAATATTGACAAACAAACGCTGGTAACCTGTCACGCAGTTATTCCGGGTGATCCCGCTTACAAGAGTTAATTTTTCTACCGCTAGATTTAGCATCCTAATTCGAAATCGCCAATCGGGGACAATTTTAGTGACAACTCAAGATCAAGTCTTAACACGTCCTCGTCAACAAGTACTCAACACATCGCCGGTAAAGTTATAAACCCGAGGAAGGTTTCAGTGATAAGCGTGTTTAGTTCATATTTATATAAAAATTATAGGTAACTATTAATTGATATTCAAATTATCTGCACACGAAGCAGTCCATTCATCGAGTGCTATAGAACAAAAAATAGTGAGTGTGTGTGTGTGCGTGCGTGCGAGTGTATATGTGTGTGTGTATTTTTGAAACTAAGCCCAATGGGTCTGCCAAAATCCTGGACTGGACATGGAGCAGACCTGGCCGGCTAAAATTAATTAATAAATATGATAGAAATGATCTGAGGCAAGCAATATCTGAGCTGAAAGGAGTGGTGGCAATTAATATCAAGGTCATGGCCACGACGTGTCAAGGTGCTGGGTGTGGTGGGAGAAAAGTGCCACACAATGACTCGAGTTGGGCATCTCGGCAGGAGTGCTCCGTGGTATCACCTTGTCGGGTTCTTACCTTAACTATAGGTTATTTTATAGGGACATTTCCGTTCATGCCTTTCCCCTCCTCCTCCTTCAGCTACCTTGATCCCAAGGGCTGGCGTCTGGTAAACCTGGGTGTCCTCCCGACTGTTTTAATTTAGTTTTTTTCGTTTTCATTTATTACTATGCGGATTTTGTATTAGGAAAAAAAATTGTGTATGTGTGTGTTGTCAATTTACCTTTCTGATCGCCAAAAGAGGGTGAATGTTTGAACTGACTATCTGGCTACTATCATTCCTACTAGAAACTTGTACTGGAGATTGGAGGTAGGTAGAGGGTGAAGGATATGGACTTATGAAGGATATGCCCAGCGACAGAATATCACTGTAGACCGAGACGGGCAAATGCCTCAAGTTTGGTGACGAATATCAACGCGCACTCTAAATAAGTGAAGAAAGCATCGGTAGGTAGGTGCTAGGAGAACAGATCAACAAGAGCGTTTCGAATGGAATGGATCGGCCTGAAGGCTGGGGCCGGATTGACTAAAGTCAGAGTCTGCTGCTCTCTTTGACATCAGTACCCCTGCCCCTGCATTGTGCTCTCACGCACACATCTACCACCAAACAATCGAGGTAAATAAACTACGTCAGACTCGGGATCCCACTTGTTAGGAAAAAACAATTAACTTACAATAGTCCATAACAACTGTATATACCATTTAATCAAGCATTCTAAAAGAAAGGAAGAGTGCATCACTTTTTGAATACAATAAAATGGACACATTTCAAAAAACTTGTTAACAAAATTATACAAAATGGGGAAAAAAGAACAGCTATAAATCATTAGGTTTATATTTTCACAAGAATAGTACTCCAAAGTTGATAAGTAAGTAACTGAAACAAAACAAAATGTGTACAAATTTTGACTGTTCACTGTACTTAAATTTCATTACGTAAATGTGCTAAACATCACTGAAAACTGCGAAATAATTATACAATTCCAATTTTTTTTTTTTTTTTTTTTTTTTTAAGAATGTTGTAGGGAAGGTGTTTTTGATCCATAAAATTTATAAATTCCATTTATTGCCCCCTGATCAAGTGACCACGCCAACTTTCTAGTTCAGATTTCAGGACCTCTCTTCCTTCTCATCGTACACTGGAGGGTTACGATGGCTCGATCTGCAGTGTTCCTGTCCCTCAATAACGGACGGCGAACCGTATTGTTGCAAGCTCAGAGCTCATAATGTTCAGATGCGGGGGAACCACGCCCTCATGTTATCTTCCTTCCTGTGAGTCGCAGTGCCCCATTACACGGAGCTTATCTTGAATGAGAAATGCAATAGTGAATATAGAGAAGTTTCATCCGTTGGTACTTACTTGCTAAATGATATGGGATGCATAGTTGAAGTTCAGTTGCGGACAATTCCGATGTGTATATGCGTCATTATGAACGATATCTGTCCTAAGAATTCCAGTCATGCAGCACGATTGTGTGAGCGAATTTTCGTAAATTATTTTCCATTTATGGGAAACTATTTTAAATTTAAGCAGTTTGTTAACTGGCCAATTTCTAGCAGCAAAACTTTTTCTAAATAATCTTCTGCTATTCAAAAAACTTTTTCTAAATAATCATCTGCTATTCAAATAAATTTTTCGATTTTAGCGAAAATGAAGCTAATACAATGGCTTCAAAAATCTTCAAAAATGTTAATATAAAAATTATCGAAAATTCGTCGGGATCCTTTTTGAGGTAATCTGAAAGGAATCCTAGAGTTGAACGCTTTTCCATATTACGTATCATCATATACGTCATATTTGTATGTGTCGTTCCGGACGATAACTCTCCTTAGGATTGAGATAGGGTTCTGTTCTTGCTCGAAAAAATCGAGATTTTCCCAATGAAAGCATGAGTTCATTGGCCTGCACTTTTTGGGCACATTAAACTGCTCAAATTAAAAAAAAAAAAAAAAAAAATCACTAAAAACAGCTAAAAATGGCCGAAAATCGTTACATTTCTACTTGTAAGCAGAATTTTAGTCAAAGATGATCTGCGATTGAACTAAAACGTCAAAAAATGTATGCACAGAATTATGCTGAAAAATGTACTTGAATTTCAATAATATGTGCTGAAAAATCGACAACAACTGTAAAAAAAGCGGTGAATCAAAAATCTTTTAAAACGCAGAATATTTCATAAACTGAGTTTTTTTTTTTTTTTTTTTTTTTTTTTTTTTTTTTTTTTTTTTTTTTTTTTTTTTTTTTTTTTTTTTTTTTTTGCAATAGTCTTTTTGCTCGTGCGCGTGTGTCATTCCTGATGATAACTTTCCTTTGGATTGAGATATGAAATTCCGTTCTTGTGCCTAAAAAGCAAGCTTTCCAAATTTAAGGATGAGTTCGGTTCGTTGGACAGCACCTTTTGAGCACATTAAATGGTCATGGAATCTAGCCTTTTTTTGTCATTTTTAGTGATTTGTTTAGCACATTTATTTGACATTTGTGACTATGTATTTTTTTTTTTTTTTTTTTTTTTTTCCAAGCCTGTGTGCTTGGCGAAAGAACGGATTTTTTAAATCTCAATCGTAAAGTTATCGTCTGGAATGACACATACATATACATAAATGTACACATACATACGCACTAAAAAGGCTCGAATTCCAAGAAGATTTCTCATAAATGAATTGGAAAATTTTTTAATTTTGTTAATTTCTCAATTAACGTTGTGAGTTCCAACATTTCATACCTTACGTTAACGTACTTACAATCCATCCCTTCTTCATCTATGAAAATGCACATAAATTGCTTGTGTGTACTTACCTCGAAATCTGTAGCGTGTAAGTTCTGTTCACATTTCATTACCCCATTGTTTCTTTTTTGTTTCAGTCTGCTGCGCGAAGTTGGATTGAAGCAACCTTCCAAAAAAGAGAGTGCATAAAATTTATCGCTAACCCCAAAGATGATCACAGGTAACTGGACTGTATACCTTATACTTATCAATGTTAAAAATCAAATATATATATTGGTGGGCATCATGAGGATATCATTTCCATATATTCATTAAAATTTATGTTGTTTCTTGTAAATGAATATAGGACATCCACATGCGATATCTGTCTCAATGGGCAGGAGTATCGGTACATCTAAAATCAAAATCTTTATTATTTGGTGGCTGGCCGATTCCAAAGTTTGTTCACTTAGTTGAAGAAGTTTTGAAACTTTAAATTTCTTCCGGTGGCTGAAGGGAGCAAGAGATAGAGAGGAAGGGGGAGGGAGGGAGAGGGGAGAGAGAGAGAGAGAGATCGTTTTATTTACATAACCAGGGAGAGATTAGGGCCATGAGGGCCTCTCTTCCGTCTCCCCTGGCGAACATAATGTTTGACAAACATCGATATAATCAATTTTTACACAAAATATATTATTATAAGATACAAAATTACACTTCTTATATAATCACCTTCATAATTCATTTTTCTTCTCTTCTTCTTCTTTCTTCTCTCATCGCTGTCATCTTTAGTTATTATTGCAATAAATGTTCTGAAATTTAGAGAGAGCGAGAGCGAGAGAGAGAGAGAGAGAGAGAGATAAATGAAATACAAAAGAAAAGGTCATCGTCAATGAAAATTTTAAATTGTAACCAAATTACCTTATTATACATTGGCACAAAATGTGTCAATTACGCCACAGTGATAGGCAGTTCTGTGTTACAGTGGTGGTGTACTACTTGCTTCAAAACGTGGAACATCTTTTTAATACTAATAATCTCCATATTACGTTATTATAAACTTGTAGTATTTATGTCTATCGAATACTATGTTACTCATTTATCATATTTTACCCATTCATCTATACTATTCAGTTTATATTCTAAAAAAAGAACAATTAAAATATTATCTTATACAAACTGAATAAGCATGAGATTTTCAACACCAATTGGGCCAATATTTTTATCAGATAAGAAAATACCTTGGTTTCGTTAACCGATCTGGAGTAGTTCTGCAGGGTTACCAATTCATTGTTTAATTGCCGACCTGTAATGGTTAATATATAGCGTGGGCTTCGTGTTGACAACTGTAAACGTGTTTGGGGATCGATAACATTTCTTTCTAGTTTATATCGAGTCTAATATTTGTGAATGGGGCTTTGATTAATTATATTAGGGTTTCTGCGAGAAAAAGGTAACAGATTCTTGCAAAAAAGTTGTCTTATCGAAAACGTTTTAGTTTGCCGGTGCTGTGATAATGATGGCAACTTATGTGGGAGTTGAAAACGAACTTGTATCACAGATTTCTGGACAATTTTCAGGTTTAAAAGCGCATTGTTGAGTGCTGCACCCCAGACATGTATGCCACATAGTAGAACTGACTGGAACATTATACGAACTGGAACATTGTATCTTATATTAGATTGTTTATCGTCTGGCAACACGTTTCTAATTCTATGAAATTTACTGGTGAAGTTTTTTAATTTGTTAGAAAGAACTAAAATATGTGTATCTAATCCCGTAGGTTACAATCAATTGTAATTACCTGGACTTCTAACTATTTCAATTTGTTGGCAGGAACAACAGTTTTTGTCGGCACAGTCATGGATTATTATTTTATTTTGCCTTGCGTCACTTTTGCCGAAAGCCAACTTTTTTTGCATTTACAGTTAGATTAGTGCAGAACCATGATTGAAAATTGTTTGAGGTTAAGTTGGCCAACTCGTAAACCTGATGATGCCATGAGAATGTTTCAAACAGCAGGGTAGTGTCGTCAGCAAACAAGTATATTTTACAGTCATTATTGGATAGGCTTGCAACTTAGTTTATGTAGGTATATTAAAAACAACGTACTACTTTATGTGCTTCCCTGAATTATACCATGGTTGCTATTGTTGTCTCTTAGCTGATATAAGTCCCAAGATAGCTCATACAGTGCATCATCAACATCTTTCCCCTTTCTAAACGCGAACTATCAGTGATCAGCTTATTCATTTCTAAGTAGTTGTATAGGCATTCTTTGACCACTTTTCCAAATTTTGAGATAAGACACTTAAAAGCGAAATAGGTCTATAATTCCCTAGGTCAGATGTTTTCCCACCTTTGAAAAATGGAATAATTTTCGCAATTTTGAAAATGTCCGGAAAAACTGAGTTCCGTATGATTAAGTCGAAAACATGTAACAAAGGGTCACAAATTAAATCAATGGATGATTTCAATACCTTTGGTGAAATACCATCTACCCCTGGCGCTGATTTTTCTCTCATTTTCTTGACTGTAGATATTATGTTTTCTTTTGTCATTTCAGGAATTTTAAAATTTGATTGTGGGTTAGGTAAACGATTCGATTTAATTTTATTAGCTATTTATTCACCCACCTGAGCAAAATATCCTTTCAAATCTTCACAAACTATCTGTGGACTTGCAGTGGATCGTGGATGTCGAAGCAAAAAAATAAACAAAAAAAGTCCAGTCATGCAGCATGACCCCATGAGCGAATTTTTGAAGAAATCTTCGACGTTTCAGTCGCTATTGATCGTGTAGAGAAATTTTAGTTTATGATTTTGATAGACAAACATGGAATCAAATTCTATCTACAGCATGGTTGTAGCCTTAAACAGCATGGTTCTAGAATTGGTTATACAGGTATACTTCCATAAGAGTAGTTCAATCTGAATTTGGACAATGTTTCATGCAAATATTACCGATTTTTAAAACTAGCGAACGGCATTATTTCGATTTTTGACTGATTTTTCAACTTTGAAATTTTTGAAAACTTGATACATATTCTTATAGGAAATTTTACGCTGATTCCGAATATACCACATGTTAGTATGCTGAAAAAATTATTTCGCACAACAAATCGCAAAAAACAGGCTATTTTGACATTTTTGACTACATTTTTGAAAATTTCAACCCGAAGATGTAATCCGATCATGCTGGCCAACGAACTTGAACTTTCGTTTTGTGTCCTTAACATTTTAAAATTTGTTTGAAGTTTCTAGCACAATTCTACGGACAGTTATCGTCTGGAATGACACATATATACATACATACATACATACATACATACATACATATATACATACATACATACATACATACATACATACATAAAAAAATGCGTTAAACTTCAGAATAGGATTCAGAATACCCTAAAACGGATTTCTGCATAAAAATTTTTCAAAAATTCACATTCTACAAATTTTGAGGCGAGAGCAATAGCTTAATTTTCTTCAAAAATTCGCTAAAAGAGTTTATATGCCTGAAAAGATGAAAACAATTTATTCAAATTAAAAAATGTAATTCAAAAGATGTTTTATGGCTACATCCGGCTCTTGCTCCGTTGGTACCTTTTCGCTTGGTGCCCTTCCGTTGGTACCTTCAATTGGCAGTTTAAAAGGATGCGAAGCCTAACGGCTGAAAAATCAACCCTTGTAAGCGAATCACCCGGAATAGCAGCTTGACAGGTTCCCTGTGTTTGTCAATTTTCCTTTAGTGACTACTAAAATATCAATTAAATCGTACAACAGCGTATTCGGATGCGAATCAAGGCATGTTTTGACATTTTATGTCTTTGCTATGGCACATAAACTAAAAAAACGTCACGGAAAATTGCTCACGAAAATATTTTGATGATTTCCGCTTACAACCGAGTCGTTGCTAGGGAAATGGTACTTCGTCGTTTTTCATCCCACAAAATTCGTTGACCATTCGTTCAAAAGCTACTACGAAGCGCGAAAACTACTGCAAAGTGCGTGGCCAACAAGCTGAGTTATGAGCAAGGTTATTTGAATAATTGTGTACACTCAGGTGATCATTCTCAATAATTCATATTGTGAACATGATTGCCACCGCTTGTTAATTTCTGATGATTTCATTGAGCTGGTGTTTCGATGATTTGATTCATAGCAGGTGATCCAAATATTGCGAGAACGGTTTGATTTGTGAAGCGGTGGTTAAATCATTTCAATAGGTAATTTCTATGCTTTACACTCTAGGAAGCTGTAATTTCTTATGTAGCCTCTTTTGGACATTTACTTGACGATGCCCAGGGTCCGGATCAGATGAGTGGCTCTTAAAGCTAATTTCTATGTTTTACACTCTAGGAAGCTGTAATTTCGTATGTAGTCTCTTTAGCACATTTATGTGACGATGCCCAGGGCCCGGATCAGCTGAGTGGCTCTTAAAGCTTGCATACGAGTCTGCAACACATACTTGTCTTCAACTAAAGACATAAAATGTCCCAATGTGTTGCAGACTCGTATGCAAGCGTTTATGCTATCAGAATGGATTAAAAAAGATAGGAACTTTTTATCGGCGTTTCACATCTCCCACAGTACCACCTTAGTTTTTTTTTTCGTGATTTATTTATTGCAACTGAAACATATACATCTCATCTAGCAATATTACATTTCATGTTAGGCTCACTAAGGGGGGAGGTTTACAGCAAAACCTGGCCCATACTTGTATCAAGTACAGTTAAAAGAACACCGGATTACACTTGCACTATTTGCACAGCACAGTTAGGTCCAGAGGTTTATTTCTCTTGAGTCGCCGAAGTTCTCCTTCGTTGTTTAAAACGTTGAGCATCTCCAGGTTCTCGTGTTTGTGGAGGCGATGTTCGTGCTTCCTTGCATATTTGGCGATAATTTCGGTGACCGTTTCTACCCTCAAGTCTCGATGAATATCATCATTCCGCATGAACCAGGGGGCCTGAACTATACTTCTCAGTATTATATTTTGTCAGGTTTGGATTGTTTTAATATTTGATTTTTTCGCACAACCCCAAAGCTGAATCCCATAGGTCCAGATAGGGCGCAGTATCTGTTTGTATATGAGTAATTTATTGTGTAGTGAGAGATGGGAGTTCCTTCCCATCAACCAGTACATCTTTCTGAACTTGATTTTTAGTTCCTGATTCTTTTTTTCAATGTGATATTTCCAGTTAAGTTTGGAATCAAGGTGCATCCCTAAGTATTTTACAGTGTCAGAGTATGGAATTTTATTTGAGTTGATCTCAACTTCTGGGGCTATGATTTTTCTATTAGTAAAGTTGATATGCACTGACTTTGTTTCATTTAGTTTCATTCTCCACATCTTGGTCCAATTGACAACCTTGTTAGTGGACGTCTGTAGATTGCGAGTTGCAGTTTCAGCGTCATCTCCAACAGAGAGGATGGCAGTATCATCTGCAAAAGTAGCTACAGTTGTGTTTTCCTGTTGTGGAAGATCTCGTGTGTACAGCAGGTAAAGTACTGGGCCCAGGACACTGCCTTGCGGTACCCCTGCTTTTATAGGCTTCAAGACAGAGTACTGGTCACCCTGCTTTACCCTGAAGTGTCTGTTCGCTAGGTAGGATTTTAGGAGTAAGTAAAACTGTTTTGGGAGATCCCTGTGCAGTTTATACTCAAGTCCCTTGTGCCAGACCTTGTCAAATGCCTGGGCCACGTCCAGGAAGATACTGGCACATATTTTTTTACCTTCTAGAGCCTTTTCTATTATGTTAGTGATTCTATGAACTTGATCTAGCGTAGAGTGGCGTTGCCTGAAACCGAATTGGTGGTCTGGTATCAATTTTCTGTCTTCAATAATTGGTTTAAGCCGTTTGAGCAACAATTTTTCGAACAGTTTTGATAAGACAGGGAGGAGGGATATGGGTCGGTACCCCGTCTTCTCATTTGGTGATTTTCCTGGTTTGGAGATCATTATGACTTCCGCTACTTTCCACTGGGAAGGTACATGTCGTAACCTGAACGTGGCGTTGATGATATGAAGTAGTTTTGTTATAGCCTTTTCAGGGAGCTCTTTCACAATTCGACCGGTTATCAGGTCATAGCCTGGGGTCTTTTTAGGATTAATGTTGCCCTTAATTTCATCTTTGAGTTCTTTTAACGTAACGGGCCGAATATCAAGCTCATCCGTTTTTTCTATCAGTGTTGCGTTTTCTTCAGGTGTCTGCACTGGAAGAGGTTGAAAAGTTTCATAGAGATGATCTGCAAAAAGTTGAGCTTTCTCTCGGTTACTTCTGGCCCATGTCCCGTCATCCTTTTTGATTGGAGGAGAATGAACTTTAGGTCTATTTATATTTTTGGTTACCTTGTAGAGGGAGTATTCGGTGTCTTTCTCTGCAGTTAGGTTACTCAAAAAATGTTCAACTGATTGGTTATCTATTGATCTAATAAGATATTTAAGTTTGTTACCGAGTCTATTAAGAATAGTTTTGTTTTCAGGGGTTCTGTTATTCTTCCATTTCCTTCTGGCTTTACGTTTGGCGCACAGGAGATCCCTTACTTCTAACGGATATGATTTCGAATTAGTGTCATAGTTACAGTTTTGGTTTATTGGGGTACATAACCAGGCTGCTTGTTGTATGTTATTGATGAATAAGTCGAGTTCGTCTTCCAGTTGTTTAGGGGTTTTCAGAGGAACTTTAAGGTCGATCGATGTTTCCAATTGCTGCCGGAAACAGGACCAGCAAGTATTTCTATTGAATAAACTCGGAGAATTTTCACTAATGATTACTTTTTCACTGATTGTTATTATGACAGGCGAGTGGTCAGAGGGTAGGTCATCGCTGTCCTCTAGATTTATGTAACCACTTGAGATACCTTTGCTTATAAAGAAGTCTATTAGGTCTGGGGTTTTGTTAGCATCCGTGGGCCAGTATGTAGGCCTTCCAGTTGAGAGGAAGTCGCACTTGAAAGAAGCTGCTGCTTCATACAACTCTTTACCTTTAGCCGTGGTTAATCGCGAACCCCAGAAGGTATTTTTGGCATTGTAGTCACCTCCTATTATAAAGTTGTTACCAAGCGATTTAAGAAGGACCGTATAATCATCTTTCTTTAAGTTAAACCTGGGGGGACAGTATATTGCGGCTATACTAAAGCTTTTATTATTGAGTTGTACCTTGACCGAAGTTACCTGCATTTTTTCCTCTTCGATTTTTGGTTCTTCATGGTGAGTGATGTTAGCTTTAATGAGAATTGCCGAACCTCTTCTAGCTTTATTACTTGGGTGTAACGTATGATAACACGTGTATCCTCTTATTTTGATGTATGACGTCCGAGTGAAATGGGTTTCAGAAATAAGTAAGATGTCTATCTTGTTGGAGTGGAGAAATAATTCGACTTCCTTAATGTGATTTAGCAATCCGTTCGCATTCCATGTTGCTATTCTTAAAGTCGGTCCCATTAAATCAGTCCATGGCTAGTAAGTCCTTTTTCTAGCTTAGTTATTCTTTCAAATAACTATTTATTGGTATGTTTTTGTTCATCCAGTCTTTCCAGTATCTGTGCCAGCATTTTTTCTGTGTTCGACACATTAACCTCTTTTTTAGCAACGGTAGCATATGAGACCTTTGAAGTAGTTGCTCCTGTAATGGTTGAAGTAAGCGATTTCCGCCTATTAAAATTCCTCTCAACTGAAGCATCACGCTTGGTCTGTTCTTTCAGTTGGGGTTTAGTAATTTTGTTTCTCATTCTTTGTAGCTCCTTAGCTACCTCGCATCCTCGATAATTTGCTGGATGATTCCCTTTGCAGTTGACACATTTGGGGGAGTCCGCTTTGTTCAGGGTACATTCAGAAGTTTTATGCTTTCCAGCACATTTCACACAAGCAGATTCCTTCCCGCAGTAGGATTGGGTATGCATGTATGACTGGCAATTCTTACATTGGGGAATGAGTTTAGAAGTTTTTTTCACCGGCTCAATCTTCACAATTATGTTGAGAATGGCCTTAATACTATAGATTTTATTTACATCCTCATTTTTGTCGAAGGTTAACATAAAGAGAGGAAGAGGTTTATGAATGGTTACAATTTCACCACTGTCATTTTTCCTTTTCTCTTTCTTGAGAATGTTGGTAACATCCAGGATGGCAAGACCTTGCTCCTTAAGGTCTCCAATAATGTCAGTTTTCTCACATGTTTCATGTAATCCTCTAACCATGACCTTAATAGGTCTGTCTGCTTTGTCTTGATATGTGTACCACTGTTTTTTATCTGAACGTAGTTTGTCTGTAATCAGTTTCCAATTGGTTCTTGTATCTACGTTTATTTTCCAAACGTTATTATTGAGAGCAGTGACCTTGTATTGCTCTCAAGGGATATTCAGTAACATATCTTTGAGGGCTGCGTAGCTCTTTAGCCCTACAACATTTATGGGTGGTGGAGGAGGGTCCTTTTTAGGCTTAATCGTTTCTACCTTGGTTACCTTGGTTACGTCCTTGTCAGTCTTAGTCGTGTTGGTAGGCCATTCAACCTCCGGAGAACGCCGAGCCTTACGCTTCTTGCGGGCCCTTTTTAAGATCCAGTCAGTTTCTCTAGACAATTCGTCTTCGTCCGTACTGTAGGATGTAGGGACGTTGGGTTGAGTTAATTCCGATGTCCTTTGTTTTTCCTTTTGATTTTCATTTAATTTAACAATATGATCGTTAGCTTGACTGAGGTAATCGCATAAGTCAGTTATAATAGAGTACAGATGATTAAAAGCATCACTTACGTTGGGGTCAGCGAAGGCTCTTGTTGTTATGCGATGTTGCAATAACTCTTGCTTAGTTTGATCAACAATGTCCTGGAGCGTCGTCTGCTCGCCAGCGGCGTCCGCCTTGTCAGTCATCCCACTAAATAAACATTTTCATCCCACTAAATAAACATCCTTAGTGAACGCACTATTCATGGGAGCATTCAAAAGAATCCACCCCGACTTCGGCCTCATTTATCATTCTAGTAAATGGTCGGAGCAGATTGTGAGCGGGCAGACGAACATACTCGGTCCAACCCTGCTCCGAGAGTGTCGCTGCTGCAAATAGTTCATTGCTTTTTGTTGAGGTAGTTGGCAGCAAAGTTTATAATTAAAATGTTCTTAGGAATGGTTCACATATCAGCTGGCAGTTGCACTCATATTATTACCAAGAAGTCAACAATTTTATTCCCTTACTTTATTGCTCACTGCTTTGTTCCCTAGTGAAAACAGCCGAGTTAGCATTCTTCTAAGTACTGTCACACATTATACTTTTTCATCAGAGTAAGCTCATGTTCCTAAGATTTGATTGCTTTGATACAATTTTATAGTTGATTAATTCTTACGGAGCCTACAATTCTTTCCCCAACAAAACGCTGCTAATTATTACATAAAGATGTTCTGTATCTTTCTCATAGATCAGTGGTGATTCCTATTCACTAGTTTTGTTACAAATCTATACCTTTCGTAAAATTCACAATCATGTTTTAGTTTGCATAAGTAGCCCATACAATCATCACATATAGTTGAAAATCAAACTGAATCATCTAAAGTTGAGCATATTCCGCCTTCTGTGAATTGCTTCGCAATTCAGACTCGTGTTGACAATCATATATTTCAACACGCAGATGAACGTAGGTAGGTACTATAATCCGGCTGAACGGATTCGATTGATTATAATCTAGTGCATCCAAACGGAAAAATTGCCAGCTCTGAAGCTTTTTTTTTTTTTTTTTTTTTTTTTTTTGCAGTCGAGTTATATGACAACGTGGCACTTGTAGGTATAGTTTTGATATGTTTCGCCCTTATTTCTCCTAAGTCTACCTTTGTGTAGCGGTAGCATTGTTTTCACTATCGGCTGATGAAAACTAATTTTTGCCAATATCGAAATTTCATCTCAAATTTTAGTTTTAAGTAGACCATTCTGAATAACTTAGGTTTCGTGTGTATGTTTGTATGTCTGTCCGTGGATCCGCAAATCCTTTTAATAAGCAAAATTCCGACAGTTTCCATAATATTTTGATGCAACTTTCAGGGAATGTGCGGGTTACGCTGTAAATGGTCCCCTGTCAGTTTCATTTCTCACAAATCGATACGTCACTTTGCGCCCGCGCAAACATAACAACCCCCCAAGCATAATTTCATATGGCCTAATCGTCCACTCTCGCTTATATTTGAAGGGCAGTTGTAAAATAACGGTTCGATTACTCCAAACGTTTCGAAAAAATCGTGTCATTAGTAGCTGCTGCTCATGCGCGAACCTCAAACCCTTGTAACAAGCAGGATTTCTACAGTTTTCATCCGATCTCGATGAAATTTTAAAGGTTAATAATAGTAGGTATATCTTTTGAAATTAACTACTTGAAACATTTCAATGGCCGATACATTCATATTACGAATACGAGGATGTTATATGCCACGCACTGTTTTTCCTTTCTTTGAGTAAATTCATCCTTTGCAGAGTGTACACGGCTATTTTGTATGCCCATAACCTCAGGAGAACGACCCATAACCTCATATTTCCGGTCGACCACATTATGCTGCGGGCCTACACTATATCATAGATTTATTTGTTAATCGACCACCGTTATCCGGTTGCAAGGCAATCAGGTCTCTCAATTAGATCATGCATTATTCCCAAACCGCTTGACCTATGTAACGCACTGGAGAATTCTAGCCATTGGGCCGTCGGTAATGAAAGGGCAGGAGGCTTCAATATGTACATTTCCATGGTTATCAGAATCGCTCCACCGACTGTATTGATCTTTTGAATGTGGTACGATCCAGCTACCCCTTCGATTGTTAACAAACATGTTCGATTCGTGAGTTTCGCTCACAGAACATTTGAAGTTCTGTGAGTATTCAGTCATCTGTGAATGGTATTCAATAATCGAGCTTTTGTACATTGATAAACAGCTGTTTATCAATGTACTGTTCTCTGTACAGTTTCGAATTCGGTGGGTGATTGAAGGTTCAAGTTGTACCTATTGATTAAACACTATTCACTCTTAGGTACGTCTCTAGGTAATTCAATAGTTATATGTGCATAGAATTAGTTGAATCTATGGATACTTGGGGGAGCCAAGAGCTTCAGCGATCGCGATGGGTATCGAATCAAAACTCGACTGACGCCCTAAATAATTATTCCAAACGAAGAACAATAAATTAAGTTTGTGTTTCTTCCTGAAACACTGCATTCATCCGCCGTTTGATGATTGGTCAACGGGCCCACTAGATAACAGTATTTTTTAATACAAAATGGGGTAAATTCCCAATGAATGATAATAAGGATTATTTCCTAGTTTCCTAGTAGGTCTGGGGCATCAATCTCGATCTTCACTAGCCTAACCAAGAACACCAAAGCCACAGCACCGCGATTTGACCGCAAGTCAGTGCTAGAACGGTCCCTACTCTCCTGCACAACAGTCTATTCAGGGCCAAAATGGTTGTTAAATAACCTCAAAAACATCTTCTGAACTCTCTCAATGGCTGCGACGTAAGCTGAACAAGAAGGATTCCACAGTTGCGACGAAAACACCAACTTGCTTCTGACGAGAGAAAAGTACAATGATTTGAGAGACATGGGGTCACGAAAACGCCTCGCACACCTAGCCTGGCATCCCAGTTGCTGCATTGCACCCGACACCTTTGAGGGTGCCTTGAGATGGATAACATGTCATCATAAATCACGCCCAAAACCTTCACCTCCTCCACTCTTGCATGCTCCTGCCCGGCGATCGAATAGGGGGTAAGTGTATGTGAAGCCAATCTAGAGAACATGATGGTGGAACACTTCTTAACGTTGAGCTCAGGACCTCTCAAATTCGAATACAGATTATAGCGATTGATGTTATCCTCCAATATCGCTGTGCCGTTGTCCCATCGTATTTCCTTGAAGATATTTAGGTCATCCACAAAAACCAGGTATTGTACATTGTGGAATGTGTCTCTATGTCATCGAGGTAAAATAGCAACATCAATTTTCCCATGTGCGATCCTTGCGGAATCCCAGATTTAGCATTAAATGGAATGGATAGAACGCCCAATTGATACGACCAGGGTGCGACCAGTAACTGTATCAGCAACGGTATGTTCACTGCTACATAGAAATCAGGATGAACTGCATCTACCTCCCCACCGACCGTCCCGCCAAAAAGCCATGCTGGGAGGATCTTAAGATGTACTTGTGAGCAGGTTCAAGTTGTATTCAATGAGTGATTATATTGGGCGATGATTTCGTGTATCATAATTTTACCGCACTTATGAATAGGCACCACAATACCTATCTTCCAGGCTTGGGGAGAAAAACTCCGTGAGATAAACACTGGTTAAATATTATCGAGAAAGGTTATGTTAAGCAAAGGTTATGTTACTAGGGGTGGGCTGTACTTGAGATTTGGGTGAACGTAGACGGAATATCACTGGTGTTTTCGAGTTGGTCGCCATCGAATTCCGTTCAGCAAGGAATCCCTGGATTGGATCTGAGGGAGTTCACAAAGTGCCAATATTCTTTGGATTTCTCCATTTTAACAAATAATCAATCCTTCCTAGATATTCGTGGTAACATATATCTATGAGAGAGACTTGGATTGATTTAGAGCTTAGCTGTGAAAAAAATATGGTAGTCCTGTAATAATCCACTTCGACTGAAACCAGTTGTGAACTTTGCGCTTTTCATGTACAAGAATCCGCAAGAAAGGGGAGTACACCTAGGGAAATCAGAGGGGGTACGATATGACACAATAACAAAACTTATGAATCCATGCAAAACAATAGCGTGAAAATGCTCAACAGCATTATCCATGATGAAACTCCTAAGACAGCTCCAGCCAACACCAGCAAAGAAAGTGTTGGGCTAATGAGGTCTGTCCCCTTAAAGTTGAAGGTACACGAATTTAATGAGGATGTTTCGCCAAACTTTCCCATCTACAGTGCCTCTCGAATAGCAGGATGGTAAGGATCTCATGACACAAGGGCACCACTGTCATGCATTAATAATCAGGAAATATAATGGAAGATGGTAAAAATCAGATCAAGCAGTGATTCGGTGGCATTGGCCGAACAGTTCAACTATACTGAAGTAGAAGATAGAGAGGAAACTTGAGTTTTGGTCGCCCGTCGAGAATGGAAGTGTACCCCTCTCCAGCCCTGAGAGCGTCTGCTTTTCCCGAAAGCCTGTGTTAATTGAATGGAGGACGTTAGTAAATGAGTGATAAATCGGTGTAGTGACCTCCAACAGAAAAACTAAACTACAACAAAAATACACAATAACAACATATATAAAAACATTTAATAGGCATAGAAACGACGGCAAGGAGAATATAACTAAATTACAGAGCATGCGATGAGGTAACACAAGATTGATAATGTTAAACAGAAAGATAAGATGACACCATGGAACAACAAGATGAAGGGGTCACATGAAGAGGATGAAAAAACACTACACTACAGCACGAATATTCCTCTTGAAAGTGGAGAGCGATGTGACGAGCAAGTCAAATGATTGTCCAGCTGATTAACGATTAAGCTCGAGCTGAAAACGGGACATTGTGCAGTTACGTAAAAAATTTGTTGGACTCATCTTTACGTCAAAAGGTAAATTTTAGTCTAATTGTGCAACAAACCCCGGAAATTTTGAATTCCGTGACGAAAGACTGGGAATGACGGGGGTAAAGCTGAAAAAACATGGTTTTTTTTTCGACAATTTGTGTCGACGCCACCCAGGCTATAATTCTCAATCGATTTTCATGGTTTTATTTGGTTCGATTTCAATTTAAGTCCAGTTGTGCCACAAACTTTGGGAATTTCGGATTTGCTGTCGAGGGAATAATTACCGATTCTTTCAAGTGCTGCCTAAGCTACAAATCTCGACCGATTTTCGTGATTCTCATTTTGTTCCATTTCGAATTTGATATCGTTTTGGGGTGTATGTCAGGAGTTTCAAATTTCATCATGGGAGGGGCGAATGGAGGGGGTAATACTGATAAATCATTGTGTTTTAACAATTCTCGTCCGATTTTCAGGATTCTTTTTTTGTTCAACTATTAATTCGGTCTGGTTTTGGATCGCATATTAGGAGTTTCAAATTTCATTATAGAAGAGGATGAATGGAGGGGGTAATTGATAAATCATGATGTTTTAACTAATATCGTCAGATTTTCGTGATTATTTTTTTGTTCAACTGTAAATTCGGTCTAGTTTTGGAAAATTGTCAGAAATTTAAAATGTCATTATGGAAGGGGATTAATGGAGGGGGTAGTAAATTCGGTCTAGTTTTGGAAAATTGTCAGAAATTTAAAATGTCATTATGGAAGGGTATTAATGGAGGGGGTACTAGTTATAAATCATGTTGTTTTAACTATTCTCGTCACACTTTCGTGTTCATTTTTTGTTCGATTACGAATTTGGTCTAGTTTGGAAAATATGTCAGGAGTAGATATCAAATTTCATGCGGAAAGTTTTATGATGAAAATTTACTGTAGGTGGAGGGGGATATTGGTGTGGGGGGGGGGGGGTGTGATTCCGAAAATTCATGATATTTTTGTTTTGTCTCTTATTTCAACTCTCACCAAAATTATAGATAATCCATTCATAGGGACGTCCCAGTAATGCATGCATCATTTACCAATATGTTTTATTCTGTAGCGTTTTAGCAAATTTTTGTACGAGAGATGAGTGGGAACATCTAGAAGAGGTAGTTTTTCGTAGTTACGCATCAATTTATTCTCATTAATATACATCTGCATGCACCTTCTACAAACAATTCATTTGTAGGTCTACAAACAAACATTCTCATACCTTCATTTTAAGTACGAAACTCGCTATGAGTATCTCTTCGTGGTTACCTAAATTCGTATAACCTATCTAACGTTCCTCTCTTTCTTTTTTATTATATATAAATATATATTTAAATGAAAACATTGCTGTTGAAATAAGAATTAAAAATAATAACAATAATGATAATAAATTAATTAAATAAAAAGAAATATTTCATTTATATGCGAAGCGATTCTTTAAGAAAATTGATCTATTTAGTGACTCTTTTTAGTAAAACATTTTATAAAGAAAAAAATAACGTCAATCACTTATTTAAATAAAAAAGAAAAAAACCAACACATGCGACACAAAAATTATCTTCATCAAGTGCAGCTCAAGAAGTATACTAGAAAACCCAAACCTCCGATACGTTTAAACGATTCTCCATCCCTTAGTTAATCTTTTTTAAATCTACCTCTCAGTTATCTTGAAAATACTTTCAAAACGTCTGTAATTCAAGTCTCTATCCTTTAAACTGTACCTACTCAAAATACTTCTTTTGTATACCATACGTGTAAACAACGTGAAAAGATTGATTGTAAATAATTGATTCAGACCTCAAAACTAGAATAACAATGAACAAAATTGCTAGTCATTATGTCTATACATGTAGATGTTAAACCTTACTTCATTTTAAATTATGAACAACAACAAACACTCAAAGGTCACTTGTGATATGGTCATATAACCTGGGAGCCCCAAATCAACTTGTCACTATATTCGGGCATTCAACTATTGTAGTTCTGTTCAACAGAATAACTTCAAGGATGTGTCAAACTGAAGCTATATTGCACAGGAATCGTATACCGTTGGTCCCGAACCCACGATGAGTAACGGCATTCCTATGAAGGGATTAGTGGTGACTGATCCGTTTTTATCATAAGGATATCTAAATAAAATAAGGAGGAAAATAAGGAAAGCAAGAAATAATAATAAGGAAGCAAGTTGACCCTCTTCAGGTTCACATTCACTTAAGTTCAGTGACCTGCCTCGAACAAAGGTGTTTCCTCTCTATCTTCAACCTCTGTGATCAACTGATGTAGGTTTGCATAACTAAATTCTTCGTGAAGGTCCGATCCCGTTCAATAAAGTGTACCCATGATTGACCTGTTCCAGTAATTACATCACGCGGGAGGTGGTAATTACCGAACAGCAAGATCGACGAGTCCGGGAATAGAGCTGAAATCCGGTGCACCTGATCTGCATGGTACTGGTAAATTTGTGTGGGATTGTCCGATGGGATGTAGTAAATAGAGTTATGAGCACAAATAACTGCTCAAGCCCACGAACGGGTTGTGATGGGATTCTGCGAGATTTAAAACTTTATAGGTAGGAACCTAAGTAGGTAATAATGCTATTGTTCACTCTAATGATTGCCGTATCATTGAATTTACTTAGTTCAGAGCTTGCTGAACTTATAACTGGTTTTACTTACAAAACTATTGCGCCTGGTCATTGTGAATAGCCAGTAAACAACCACAACTACTTTGTCTCGCACTGGTAATGTCAGAACGATCCTTCTTAAACACATTATTTAATCTTTGGCTCAATTCAAATGAGAAGAGATATCAGAATGTAGATTTGTTTCAGTTTAGTAATTCCATAATCAAATGCACCTATATTGATTCTCAAGTTATCAACCTTTAAAGCCAGCTTTAGACCTGAGCCCGTTCACGTTCTGATAGTAAAATTTCAAACCCCGTTTCCCGATTGCTTGCCGTTTTTTGGAGGGCCAGAGGGAACTATGGAGGGGGATCCATCGATGGATTTAATTGAGATTAGTTTCACCAGAATCAATTATTCTATTGATTTAATAATATTGAATTAATAGTATATACATATAGTTATACAAGAGTTATAATCAGTTCTAATGTACTTTTGTAAGCTGCACCTCACAGACATTTCCCATTCTGCAATACGGATTGAAACAAAGCAGCATATATAAATCGGAGAGTCTGAAAATTGAAGATACCTCGTACATGGTTTAAAAAAACATACAAAAAACGTCTAAGCTTTTTATGAAGAGCATCGATATGGTACCTCCATGATAGCTTTTCATCAATAAGCACCCCCAAATATCTATATAAATCAACCCTATCGATGGTAGTTCTCTTGCTCAAGGCCCAGTCATATGTAGGTAAGCACAAAGAGTGACTGGGGATCGACACCTACATATCAACATTCGTAACACCGAAAGCAATGTACTTGTTTTCCGAGCATTAAGAGTTGAAAAGCCTGCTCTCTGAAAGTATTCAACCGAGAATCGGCAAGTATCAAAATGCAGGTATCATTGGCAAAAAGACACGTTTTTAGGTTAGGCAGCTAAAGAGGGAGTTGATTAATTTATATATTCCTACGTTTGATAACCGGACCATGGACCAACCATCACTACCATGATCCGTAGGATGGTGGACCTCTTTGTTTTATTTGGCGTTAAATCCCACCTCCCACTCAGTTTGTGTACTTCATCACCTGTCACCCAGTACGGGAGACTATCTAGGGGCTAACACGCATTATTCTTGAGAATTTCATCAGATTTGGCCCAATAGATTCGCCGCTATGCGACTTCACGTATGCGCATGCGCATTAACAGTTGATTCGATCAAAATCAAATTTATGGGCTATCATACTGAATCCATTCTTCACATCGCATGCACACACTTTCCGATACATCCGACGACGATGATAACTCCGTAGGGGACTGTCTAGGGGCTAGTCCTCCCAATAAAAATTAGTCATAGTTTTCCACGGGAAAAATGTTCACGGAACTTAAACAAAACCAAATCTGTTCAGAAAAAGTTCAAAAATTTGTGGAACGCAAGAAGCAAATTAAAATTTCAATTCAGGAAGTTTCATCTTCCTCTATGAATACATAGCTTCCCCACCTTCGATACTGAGGAAGCAAAAATATCATGAGTACATCAGTTTTGATACCAGTTAAAAATTCTTGTGCACCGACACTGAAATGAGTGCGTTTTACCTATAGCTACTGAAAATCCAAAATATCTATGGTCTAACACCAACATGTAAGTAACTGGAACCGTATACTATAAAAGCAGATTTCGTGACTCGCGTGAGTTCCATTGTTATATCAGGTCGTTGAGATTAAATGTGTTTTTTATACTACTCTCCTAAACATCATTTACACTCAAGTTGACATCCTTTTTCCGAACCGTTGGTCGCATGGGCCCCCAAAAGATCTCATTCTCTTCAGTGAACTGGAATCTATTCAAATTTGTCAACAAAAAACTCGCCGTTCCCATCTATTTAATCCTTTAGAGATAGGGATTTCACGTATCCCTGCAAGGTTCTTTCTTCACATTTATTCAACTAAATTAAAATTCTTCGCTGAGATTGTGACTCGACGTTCAATGATGAATTAAAAGTCTTTTTGATTTATAGTTTCAACATTTTCATTATTTGATTTTTTTGTATTATTTTGTTTTCTAACTGGTCGCTCGCCCAAACAAGTTAGATAAGTACTGGGGCAAATAAACCTCACAAACTTAGTTAGGCTTAAATCTAATAAACGTCTAGTTAAATTACAATCACATGAAGGAATAATGCCAGTGCTTGATTACGATTAATTATGTAAATTTTTCGTTACATTACGTAAGTATTTCAACACATAGTTCACAAAACGAGCAGGTGATCTTCTATGTTTCAATGAAACAGGAGAGAGAAGTATTGCAGGATCTTCTTTTGTTCCTTGGGGGGTCCATGTAGTTTCCGTGCCGTCGGACAAACGGATCAATGCATATTCAGTGTCTGCAAGGACCGATTCTGTACCTCTCAAAAATTCGAGCTATGCTTGTATGTTCGTATGTGGCATTTCATTAGAACCTTCCTAGGATCTGCCAACTATGTTGGCATAGAAATCCGATTTGTTGTGCTACGAGAATAGAAGAACATTCTTCTGTGTGGTGCACAATTTACTGAGGTACACGGATTATTGAAGTGACTCGAGTAATACCACAAAATCCTGCTATACCTTTAGACCACACCGTTTCCTTCAGGGTTGAATGAAGTTCTTGAGCCAGTTGTAATCTGTTGCTCATTGAGATGATTGATTAATTCATTTGAAATAAATCATATGCCTCACTCCGAATGGATGTATGGTAGAGCACCGAAAATAGTGAAAAGATTCTACAATTCTTTATTAATTAATGCAGACTTTACACCTCTACAGGTATTTGAGTAACAAAGGAATCTCGAGTATTCATCTACAATTTTGAGAATGTGCTGATTCCCAGTGCATGATGGAACTAGTCCCTTGAAGTCGATCTTCAGACATTCAAACGGCCGTAATCTTTTAAGGGGGCAGATGGAGGAGGGTAACATGCATTACAGGGACGTTGTATGTGTTGCATAAATACGATTTCAGTAAGAATGGCGAACAGGTCCTGTTTTACTGAATGTACCCTCTCCATTATAATCTAACGTGAATATGTAACAAGCACCCCCCCCCCCCTTTTTCCCTCACAACCATAATAAAGTATTAACTGCTATTAAGGACACATTACGGAATGCCAGATTTACGGGAATAGATTGAAAATATCTCAATATGTCCGTATCTAACCCCCCTCCACCACAATTATCATGAAATTTTAATTTCCTGAAAACGGGTCCAGGGAGGGACCAAATACTTCGAGCGAAATAGGAAAATAATGAAACCAAGATTTTTTGCACATCTAAACCAAAAGATCATGATTTTTTGGTTTGTTGCATAACTGGGATCGAACAAATGATGAATCACGAAAATCGGTCAAGAATAGTAGCTTGGACAGCGCCAGTTATGATCGATAATTACCCCCTTCACCCACATCACCGATGGCAAATCCAAAATTTCCACATTTTTTTCACAAGACGAAAATTGGGATCGAACAAAGAAAGAATCATAAAAATCGGTTGAAAATTGTAACTTGGGCAGTGAGTTAAAGGTTCGGCTATTACCCTCTCCACCACCCCCCTCCTGTTGGAAAATCCAAAACTTTCAAGGTTTGTTGCACTGCTAGACTGAAACTGCAGCGCCAACAAAATTTGTCACACACACACCCACGCAGACTTACACTTATGTTTTTTCCCCTGATTCCGTCTCAAAATGGTCTGAAACGGATTTGAATTCGGGTTTTTTTTTTTTTTCTTGTTGTGATTCCATAACCCCTGGATCAATTCCAATAGGCGTCTCTCTTATTTACAAAGCCTTGCGTATAAGACATAGCTTCAGAGGGACGTCCTAAAAAGGAATCTCGAGTATTCACTAATTTCTGGTCCTTTGAAGTCGATGTTCAGACATTCAACGGGCGAATATCTTTTAAAAGGGGTCATCATGCGGGTTTGTGGAATCAGGGCTTCAGCTCCGAACTGACTAGACAAGTGGAGGTGACGCGTTTGATATCTTCGAAAGAGGATGGTAAATTTTTAGATTTCATCCAATGAAACATTCTAGTTACACCTAAATTGCATAAGAATCTGTGAAGGTGATACAATTCGTCATTAGGTACATCACCACAAACTCTAGATAGCGCATCAGGTGATTTTTCGCTTTTCACGTATTATAATATTTCTGGGATTTAGCCAATTTGTAAATGCAGAAAATTCATTGAAGTACTTTATTTCAAGAGACCGCTCTGAGATGAGCGTTTGGCGTCTGGCAGCTGCGTATGTAATAAATCGGGAAACCGCGTTTGGAAGCAGCGCCGTCTGCCACCGGAGCTCGTTAGTGGTCGGTAAGCGCCCCTTCGCGTTTGTGATACTACCCGCATAACATTGGAGAGGGCGGAACCTACAGATCGCATTCATTTCTCTCATGTGCAATCAAAGAATAGAAAAATGCAACTGTACTTTCAGTAAATGATTTTTTAGTTTGGCAAGGGAGAAAAATATATGCCAATAGGCACCCTGCTATTATCTGTCTCAGAGTTTGGCGTAATCGCGTAATCGTAACTATAATTACGGTTACAATACCAGGGTTTTAGAGTTGTGATTACAATTACGATAATAATCATAGAACCTGGAGATATGATTATTATTACACTTATGATTACATTCGTAACCACAGTTTTTCTGTAATTATATTCGTAATCACAACTATTTTTGCGATTACGACTGTAATCACAAGTTTTTTATGCGATTTTAGCCATAATAACCGATATTCCCTATTAATAGGCCCGCTACCGTAGATTTTCCTCTGCAAATACAGTCATAATCATAATTTTCCCTGTGATTACAGCCGTAATCTTTGCTTTGAAGTGAAACGTGTAGTGCGTTTTTGGGGTGCTTGCGAACTACACATGGACAATTTTCCTGTTTTTTGCCGAGCGACACCTCATTTTAAAGGTTTTTTAGTTCTGAACACGATGGTGAAGCAATAATTGCGGGATCCCGTTCACGGAGAGCAGATAAACCACGAAGAAGCGCGATGTTTTCTAATAGCATCTCAGTTCTAAGTGTATCTCCAGAAAAATCGAGCTTCTACGTGGTTTATCTGCTCTAATCCGCGGGAACGGAATTCAGTTTCATTTTATTTTGTTCATTCATTCATTCTTCGTGATTTTATCGTGTTTTTTTCCCCCAAATCAGGTGCTGTTGCGGCCTTTCGCGAACCTTCCATTGTGGCGCAGGAAGCGCGGCATCGGCTTCTCAGAACCAATCGCAGTCCGAGAAACCCGCTGAAGATGTTTGGCTGCCCGCACGTCACACAATACCATCTCCTACAGACGCATACGGTACGATTGAATTTCAAGGTGGCCCTCACCCGAGCAAAGCGCAGGTGAGATTGACGCCGTTATTTACGTATTTCTTCTCTCTTATATACTTATGATTAGTTTTTATCATAACGGTTGTATTAATTGATAAACGTATGAAGGTTTCCAGAATTAGTTTTTGATCATCTATGACGCATAAACAAGCGCATCTATGGCGCATTAACATTACATGTGCGATAGATTCCTCGCTGGTCGGAAATTTTAAAGAACTTTATGAAGCAGTTTTGGAAATGATAAAACCATGGCTGTCTCGGTGGTGGTGGGAACATAACACAGGTACATACATAGGTGCCTCTTTCTTTTCGGAGTTATAGTTTTGGTACTGCAGGTTCATTTCGTTGTTGTATGTGCCTTGAAGCGCTAGTATAGAACTGATGGGTGACCTATACTAGGCATACTTCTTTGCCTTTACTTTTGAGTACATTTACCTATCACTGAGATGATGTCTCTTTCCATAATACCTCCCTGCTGATAGCTGTTCCCCGTACAAAATTTTTCGTTTTCTGAAGTGTTTGTAATAAGTCATCTCCTTCAGCTAGGAACACAAAACTGCAACTGAAGGAGAGGACAGCGTGAATTAGAAGTACCTACGTATAGGTATGTACTACCATACGAAGAGGTGACGCATTCCTGCAGTCCATGTTGATTCTAGATGAAATATCTGAATCCACTCAATTAAAATCTTTTTTATCGATGACTCAAATCCCCACATCAATAACGGCTCCTCGCCAGAGATTCACGAATCCACTACCTACCTGTAAACCTAGCACGTGAATTTTCTTCATGGATTCCAAGAGCCTTACCTACATTTTATAGGTAGTCTACCTACAACATTGATTTTATAAAGTAGGAATTTATTTCAAAAGTTTTAGAGTTTCTTAATGGCGCTTCTTACCCCACGATCGTCACGAAGGCGTTTATTATATTAGTCAAGTTAGGGGACTTATTGAGGGTCTGTCTCTTGGGGCAGTAAAATAATGAGACTCGTTATAAAGTTGTATCAATTAATTGTCATTTCAGTCTACCGCTCACTCGTGGTGATTCGTCCACTTCCTTTACAACCTCACGAATATCCCCCTTACAGTTTACAAGTTTATCAAATTAGTGGTTTGAGGGCCTGCAGATCGAAGATACAAGATGTTTAGTTGATTTAACAAAACCAACTAGGTCTTGGCGATGTTGGTATTGATGATATTATCATAAAGTTCATACTACCCATAAGGATCGCTAGAAATGCTAGAAAAAAATAATGAAATAAAAACTAAATCTGGTCAGGCATTCTAGACAAAAAAGGGAGTTCAGAGGAAAGTTTTGCTTTAGTTTTGATTTTCTCACCTTTGGGTGTTTTTTGGGTCGCTGAATGCGAATTTGAAATTTTTCGAAAGCTTTGATGTTTTTGACACTTTTAGCGAATTTTCGTAGAAAATGTATGTGTGTGTGTGTGTGTGTGTGTGTGTGTGTGTGTGTGTGTGTGTGTTTGTGCGTGTTTGTGCGTGTGTGTGTGTGTGTGTGTGTGCGTGTGCGTGCGTGCGCGCGCGCGCGCGTGCGTGTGTCATTCTAGACGATAACTTCTTAGGATTGAGATTGAAATACCTACCGTTCTTGCGCCAAAAAAATCAAGCTTTCCAAACGAAAGGATGAGTTCGTTGGCCAACAATTTTTGAGCACATTAAATTTGGTCCAATTTTAGAAATAGTACTCAAAAAATCACTAAAAATGGCTAAAAACCGCCAAAAATCGTTAAATTTAAAATGTTCAGCAGATTTTTTGTCAAATCAAGATTATCATTATCATTAGTTCATTATCAATTAGTTTATTAACAATAATCAGTTTATTGGTTTTTAATGGCGAAGCCAAAAACCACCCGAATTTCGAAATGTGTAGCCAAAAGATTTGGGATGTTGGTACTGGTGGTTTCAGAGAAAAAAATGTTTGAAAGACGCACGAGATCGTGATGATAAATTTTGCAGGGTGGTTTCACGCCGAATGGAGCATGTGCTTGATTTGATTGCCTATGAAGCCCAATATCACAAGAAGTGTTGGAGTAGAACTTATTGAAAAAACGATGACACAACTGGTACTCAGAAATCTAAAATGTACTCCTGATATGTTCGGATTCCTGCCAGCTCACGAGATTGCTCTAGGAGAAGGTTAAGAAGAGTTAGTGTGCAGCACAGAGTAGAGTAGAAGTGCAGACCACACCAAACAGCTCACACCACTGCCTCCACAGTGTCTCTTTTGTCAACTTGCAGGGGCCAGGGTTTTTAATTAAAAGGTCACCATTTTATGGTGGGTCCATCCATTAGTTGCTTGAAGTGATGTAGACGTTTGGTAATGAGAGTTGGACACAGTGATTGCTGGGTCGTGGGTTTCCACTTTCCCCCACTTTCTCTGAACTAGGGACAAGTGGATCCCATGATTTCATTGTACTCGTATAAGTGCCCCAATTAAGGCTTTCCATTTCATAAAATAAAAGGATTAATTGTGACTAAATGTTAAGCTTAAATTAAATTATAGAAATCTTCAAAATAGCAACGTATGTATAGGGATACCAAATACATCAATACATTTCAATAAAATATTTATGAAAATGGTACTTGATATAGCTAAAATAAATGCAACGTAACAGTAGGTATATTATACTTAATACTAATATTATATTAATACTGGTAACTATGTCTCTCTCTCTCTCTCTCTCGCTCTCTCTCTCCCTCTCCCTCCCTCCCTCCCTCCCTCCATCCATCCATCCCTCCCTCCCCCTCATTCATATTCCCAAGATGATTCAACAATTCACAATTCAAATTTAGCTGTTTCTTCACAATTCAAAATCTGCTAATTTTTCTGTTTCAATTACTCATATTACAGTACGTGAGGCTTGCCTACGACACTAGACCTGAGCTCATACTCCAACTTTTTACTCGAGAATGGGGATTAGAACTTCCCAAACTGCTCATCACTGTGCAAGGTCAGTAGGTATTTTTTCCCAATTTTTTATTATGAAGTTTTTTTTTTTTTTTTTTTTCAAGTAAATTTTAGTTCAAAATAAGCTAATGCAATAGTTTCAAACATTTAACAGAGTCTCTTTGAAACAGAATTTCCTTTTGAGTCACTCTGCATCGAACTCTCAATGTCTACCTTTTCCATATTAGGTTATTAATTATTTTCTGACTTTTTAGTGCAGCATTGGTATCAATGTCAATTTAGGGCCGCTCGGGGAAGGGACATCACATGAACTATTATGACCCACCAGTTAGCGTAGTCGCGTTGTTTTTGATCAGTTATACCAAACATTCATTTTACTTCATTACTGAATTGGAGTATATATCATCCATAGACGGGGTGATATGGATCATTTTTCACTATATCTACTCGTAAAATATTTAAAAAAGTGAAAATTGCATTAATTGACATGTGACCATTATCTTGACATCTCAGAGAATTGAGAATATCTCAGACTATATTGAAAAAGCCAGCTCACTCCAACATCAGATACTATCAACTTTTCTTCTATAACAACTGGAAAAAATTATCCATATCATCCCGTTGTTTACCACATCCTGTTGAAGATGTCAGTAGGTACTTACCGAATCTTTGCCAAACCACAGAGAGTGGGACAAGCATTAGTTGAATATTTACTCTACTGCGGCTAACGAGAGCCACAGGGATGACGGGTCGTTACACTAATAGTTGCATTCTGGAGCGACTCGGGTCCTTCTGATCTGAGGGGAATTGGAAGGCAGTTGTTTCGTGGCTGATTGGTGATGTGAGTCATCTGATCTCACATCTGTTCAAATATCTACCTACCTATCTACAACTTTCCAATGAAAGGTTAACAATTTTTTCTTTATACTTGTTATTTTTCAGGTGGAAAAGCCAATTTTGAATTACAACCCAAGCTTAAAAAAGTGTTGAGAAAAGGACTGCTTAAAGCTGCCAAAACAACTGGCGCATGGGTCTTCACTGCTGGAACTAATACGGGTTAGTAATCACTGAAATTAATCTACTTTATTCAGTCAACCTCAGTAGCATAAGGAACCGTTAAGCATAAGAAACAACCATTCTAAAAGAGGTCGAACACAATCCAACAAAGAGCTCTGTCTAGCGGAGCAGCAAGAACTTATATGTTTCCCTGCTCCTAAAGTTCATTTGTTAAGATCAACGTAAGCATTCTCTTGACATGATGACATGAGTAGCTTAGTTATTATTTTCAACTTACCAACCCGCAAATTAACTAGATATTAGAGTTATCACTACTACATGTGTCAGTTCCCTTCAGAAACATGTTGATGCGCCTACTCCACATCCTGTCGCACAGTTGTGTAAATCATTCTCCAGTTTTGTAGATGCAATAATGGGAGATTTCTCTACCTCGAAAAACCGAAACAGTTTGATCTCTATTAGCTACACATTATGCACTACTAAGGTTTTAACGAAGCTATCTCACTCACCTACCTCTTTCTTGATGCCTTCTCCCTAATACCTACAGATATATCTTTCCTACTTTCCTCACAATAAGTTTTGCATGATGATACCTACTTCTTGCACTTTTGTAGGTGTGACGAGGCAAGTTGGTGATGCACTTTTAATGGAAAGGTCGCAGCGAAGTGGTAGAGTCGTAAGCATTGGAATAGCTCCTTGGGGTATTGTTGAAAATAACCATGAGCTCATTGGCCATAATCGAGATGTACCTTACCATTCTATATCCTCTCCGAGGTTAGTACCTTTGTAAATATATGTCTTGCTTTCAAATTAAAAACATATTTTGTTCCAACATCTGTTCTGTCCCTCGTTAGATTGTATAGGTACCTACGTAAAAGCAGTCAATTCTTTCTGAACCACCAGTACAGAGGCAATCCATGAATACAGAACAGATGAAATGTATGAACGAGTCCTTTTTCATTAATAAACCTTATTATGCACTGTCCTAATTCTTCCTATGAATTTATTTATTGTCATTCATAGTTTATTTTGTCAACTAAATTTAAGAATGGTAGTAATTTAACAAAAGTGTCAGTATTTCGCGTAAAAACTTAGCAAAGGCTTATCAAATCCATATCCCGAGCTTTGAGATAAGAATGTACGCCTTAAATCCACCCAATAACTGTGATGGCTACGAAAAACCGTTTATTACATTGCACGCATTGATTCACGAATTAGGGGGGATTGGTGAAGAGCGGTTTTTATGAGTTTCAAGTTTGATCATGGTGAAGAGCTTGGCAGAACTTCCTTGGGATGGTACAGCCATTGAGTCAGTGTTACAAGAAGCCCAATGTGGAAACCCAGCTTTAGCAGCTGGGTTTTTTTCTCCTTTTTTGTATTCACGAGATTGCTGGTCCCACATCCTATCATTCTCTTGACTGGTTCCTTCCAAAATGCAGTAAACAAAGCAAAGCAAAGCAACCCAACTCAGAAGACAGTGGAGGGTCCTTACCCCCTTGTTCTGTCAGATCTTGTAGGTCTCTGTTCAAGAACTTTGTCACATTTTTTAAATGAAAAACATTCAGTTGGAAATTGGAGTCAACCTTACTCACACTTTTTTGTTTGGGTGAGAGTGATTATGGACATTGCCATTGGTGTTTTTAATCTTAGTATCGTAGTTTTTAATCCTTGGTAAGGATGCGGGGGCATGAAATCCAACGAACTCTTCCTCGTCAGATGGAATCTCATTCAAAAATTGTTCCTGCGGCTCTGGAAACGACGATGTAGCTACATCAACCGTCTCCTGTAGTTGATGTCTTCGAGTAGGGGGACATCCTCGTCGAGGCATGATGAACTGTAAATAATCCTAACTACACGGGAGTAATGTCACTAATAGTTTCCACTCACTCACGACTAACATTTGTTCGTATGAGTTCATAACTCGTAACTATATCACTTGTCCACTTGTCATGACCGAAAAGCGAGTTTGAAAAGTTCGTGAACGTGGATCAGAATCCCACTTTTGAAGCCATAAATTAGGAAGTTTGAGGGCTTAATGATATAATCAAAACTTGATATTCCAAAACAAACAACCGAAATGACTTTATCATGAAATATGAACGTGTAGGTATGTGTGGTGAAATCCACCCCCTCTTGTCAACAGCCCTTTTCAGGGCTACCAAAAAGAGGTAGGCACACCACAAAAATATTTATAAGACGTCGAGTTACAACTCCGTCAAACAAAATATTTCACCAGAGAGAAAATACTAAATTCTCTCCCAAAAGTGAAATATTAAAGATTAACACGCAAGGCGACCTCCCCAAACATTTACTGGGCGAGATAGATGCGACAAAAAGTTCGAAACAAGTCGCCTTGAATGAGAAACCTCAAACAGGAAAACTCAAGGCCGTTCAGCCACCCCCGGGGACCCCGTCAAAGCAACGGACGCAGGGAAACCAACTCGGAAGGCCAACTCAGCTATCATATGCACAGATACTGGGAAAACACTGTGCGAACCAATGAGATTGCACAGTAGAATTAATGAAATTAAGCGGACCAACCAGGAGGCGGCAGGAGGCGGCCACCTCCCTAT
The DNA here is from genome assembly GCA_030762985.1 of Adelphocoris suturalis. Taxonomy (NCBI): domain Eukaryota; kingdom Metazoa; phylum Arthropoda; class Insecta; order Hemiptera; family Miridae; genus Adelphocoris; species Adelphocoris suturalis. The sequence goes on from CM061051.1 coordinate 22,307,176, forward strand.
AAATACCCCGCTAGGAGCCCTCCGAAATTCATTCCACTCTCCGCTCTCGACGACGACACCTCCGAAGTACGAAGAATTCTACACGCTCTACGCTGACGAACCTTCTGCATTACGAGTTCATCTCAAGAACGGCTTCCTACTGCTTTCTACAAGCCAGACCTTCTCTCCACACAGATTTCGCATTGGCATCTACGAGTCCAGTGATTATTCATCCTGCTCATTGCCCAACGTAGTTCATCTGTTAGGACGCCACCCGGTACTTCTATCGATATTCTCTTTAGACAGTACGCCCGAGGGACGTTCCGAGCCGTGTCACCCGGATTACATAGCCTTAAGCTCGTAGTCGACCGCTGGGGCACGCCGGTAAATTACTCAGCTCCTCCGCTCTAATTTACCGTCTACGGAAGTCTTTATCAAGACTGCGAGGTAGGACCCTGCCATCTGAGCATTGGAAAGACGCTCTGGCAAGCGAGTCCACTTCCAAAACCCTCTATTTTTCACACGTAGAGGCATCGAAACGAGCAAAAACTCGATCATTTCGATGGAACGTCAGCCTTCTTACTTCCCCTTGCAAGGGAAGGAGGAAGGCGGCAAGGCCGGGCCGAGTGACCAACGTAGTGCGCCCTACCGGCCACACGGTGAGTCCGCTGAACCAAACATCAGCGCAAGGCGCGACCCTCACGTCCGGATCGCCTTCTCGCCCGACGTATTCGTTCGAGAAACTTTCGAACAAGACTCACCTATACAAAAGATCGAGCAAACCTTTCAGACTCGCTCTGAAGCCGATCTTTACGATTCGACCAAGCTGTCCGACTACCCACGATATCCGACGCAGGGTCACACGGTCGATCCGAGTGTCAAATACACTCCAAATGCACAAAAAGCAGAGGATACTTTTCAGTACCTCAACCAAGCTCAATATATTCCCCTTTCAGATGTAAATCTAAGGCCGGAATATTACAAAACGGCTCAGTACAAAACTGATCGAACCCAGCACTTGGTACACGAGCCTAGCGCTCCGCGCGGCTGCGACACGGACTATCCACTCTCTCAGCCCGCGAAATCAGTTGACCTTGGCGGCTCCGCCCGCATTCCTCGCGGGGGTGGCCTAGAAACCAACCCGCATAACCGGGATATAAATGTCCGACTTGGTCTGCCTACGTCAAGTCAAACCTATATAAATCCACTACAAATGGTGACCCCGCCTTTGAACAGGCTCAACACGGAGCATTTCGTTCCCTCTTATGAAGCTAGTGGATTTCAGGGAACCACTGCGGGCGTGCGACCCCCGCCGGGCCTCTACGCCCCACATCTCACGCAACATCCCTCTACACAAGGTGGTTTTCAAGCATTTTTAGAGGAGATGGGAGATTATCAAAAACCAGTCTTCCAAAAGAAGAATATTGATCGTGCACTCGCCGAGTTCGATCAATACTGCGTGAGAAAACACATGAGAACGCAAAACGAATGCTTCTCAGCTATATACAAGTGGGTACCAGAAGAAATGAGGGAAGCTATCGACTCAGCTTACCTCACGGCACCCCACGCTCCCTACGAAGAGGCCAAACAACGCCTCCAACGAGAATATGGGTTGTCCTTACAGGACAGGCTCCTCGCACTCGAGGACCCCGCATCTCTCGCCAAAAAACCCAGCACCAAGTACCACGAGATGTACTCGAAAGCTGTTGGGTACTTTTCGGAAGCTCTAATCACTCAAAAGTGGATTGAGACTCTTCCCATCGAAGCACGAGGTATGGTCGCAGCTCAGCCTACCACGACCTCCCGGCTCGACCTAGCTGATACGCTACACGCGTACAGAGCAGAGAATACTTCTCTGAACATACGAGGAGTTGAATCTACTCCGAAACCCTTAAATACTGGTTTCAAAAAGGCCCTCTCGAAACAGGCTGAGTTCAAACCTCAACCAGTGGAGAGTAAGCCTCACAAACCGACGGCCTATGTCTGTCGAAACCACGCACGTTTCGGTAACGAAACTCGCAAATGTGCAGACCCAGAATACTGCACTTGGAAGACAAACACTGCTTCCAAAGCTAGCAAAAAGGCTGCGACTATAAGCCAGCCTAAAACACGGGTTTCTACCAAAAAAACTCAGCAGTCGGTACAAGAAAGTACCATTCCAACCTCCGACACAGAGAGTTCGGAAAACGAATAACTGCCAGCGTATCTGAGCCTATACGCCGGCAGTCTACTGAGTATAAAAGGCTTTTTTTCAAGTGCAAACTAAATGGCACTGAATTTCTCATTGACACGGGAGCAGAAGTGAACATTCTGCCCCACAATGTTACAAAAAAATTGGGCTTGAAAATTCTCAAGTCCAACGTTAAGCTCACAGCAGCTAACGGAGCCCCTATAGACACACTAGGGCGAGCTGACACAACGATTAACATCGGCCTCGGGGACATGACCACCGAGTTTATGATCACGAAAGTTGATCTAGCGATCCTAGGTATCCCATTCCTCGAGTCTTGGGATATCGGAATACGGGTCAAACACAAGTACATTTATAAAGATAAAATAAAGTGCTATGCCGATCAAAATATAGCTGCAGTCATGAACAAAAAGTTCACTAACGAACAAATAGCAGCTACTATCCCTCATCGTGGCAATACTCCTCAACCAGAGGACGTGCAAATCACGGAGGACGAAAACATTCGCTCTATCATTGACAAATACAATGATAAAATGAGCAAAATTCAAGGTAAATGGAAAAACAACGGGGTGTACCACCGTATAACCACGGAAGGAACACCAGTACACTTCCGAGCAAGACCCATGGCAGGCGAAAAACGGGCTCAAGTCAAAAGTACTTTTGACGAAATGCTTTCAGAAGGCATAATTGCACCATCGGATTCCGAATGGGCATCCCCGTTACACTGTGTGCCAAAAAAAGACGGGTCATGGAGAATCACCGGCGACTACCGTTTCCTCAACGCGAAAACGAAGAAAGACGCCTACCCTCCTCCTCACATTCGCTCTTTCCAAGCGAATTTACATGATACGCAAATCTATTCGACAATAGATTTAAAATCAGCGTATTATCATATTCCGATGCACCCAGATGACGCTCATAAAACTGCAATTATTACACCTTTCGGTCTTTATGAGTTTAAGAAAATGAGCATGGGTTTGGCCGGAGCGGCTCAAACATGGCAAAGATACATGGACAGCATCATGCGAAAATTTGATTTCGCATTTGTATACCTAGATGACATCCTGGTGGCTTCTAAAAATTATAACGAACACATGAACCACCTCAGACAAATTTTTGACAAACTAGGGGAACACGGACTTCGAGTAGGTTTTGATAAATGCATTTTTTCAAAACCTACCGTCGATTTCCTAGGTTTCACTATCTCGAAGGAAGGGATAATTCCTAAACGAGACAAAATAGAAGCCATAGAACAATTTCCTAGGCCAGTAGACGTACGAAGTCTACGCAGATTCCTAGGTATGTGTGGTTTCTACCGAGCATGCTCAAGCAAATTCGCTCACACGGCACAACCTCTGTATGACTCCATTCAGTCAAACAAAAAAAATGACAGAACACCTATCGAATGGACATCAGAGAGAGATAAAGCTTTCAACAGCTTAAAGCAAGCAATGATCAAAGCAACATTGCATAACATTGCTCACCCACACCCTACAGCGGAGTGGAGATTAGTCTGTGACGCGTCCGACACACACATCGGAGCGGCACTAGAACAAGAAATTACAGACAAACATGGCTCGAAATCGTACCAACCATTGGGATTTTTCAGTAAAGAAATTCCGGAACAATGGAAGAACAAAGCATCGTTCGACAAGGAAATGTTCGCCGTTTACCAAGCGTGCATTCACTGGCACAACGACTTGGACGGCAGATCTTTCCATATTTGTTCGGATCACAAGCCTCTGCTAGGCACGATGCTTAAGAAGAATGCACATTTTTCTAAAATGAGATTAAGATGGCTAACATACATCTCTCAAATGACGAGTGACATTCGTCATATTTCCGGAGAGAGCAACGTCGTCGCCGACGCACTCTCCAGACCCTTCGATCCGGTTGAAATTCAAACGAAATCGATTTCAACCCAGACGGACGAGGGTCCACCCATAGCTGAAATTTCGAAAATTACGGCTGCAATAGAATGCAATCTTCTACTGCACATTTCAAATTCACAAATTCGCTCTCCCCCTACCGCGGAGGACAAATTGAAACTCACACGAGTTGAATTCTCTCAAGGAGAAATTTGGTGTAACCTAGACCTAGGACACCCTAGACCTTATATTCCAAACGAAATAAGGGAAGAAATAATAAGCCAAATTCACAATTTGGGACACCCAGGTATACACTCTACAGTGTATAAAGTTAAACAACGATATTTTTGGCACGGACTACGTGCAGATGTCTCAAACTGGGTCCGAGCGTGCGAAACTTGCCAACGAGCAAAAATCACGCGCTCCGTGAAGCTCCCTTACTCCGAATTTGAAACGGCAAACAAATTTTCACACGTACACGTGGATATTACCGGACCCTTACCTTTAGCAAAAGGAGGGAAACGTTACATTTTGATGATGGTTGATAGAGCAACGGGTTGGCTAGAGGCAGTCCCTCTTACCAACATCGAAACAACCACAATCACAAATGCCTTTATCAATATTTGGGTAGCTTCAAAGGGCGTACCTAAATACATCACAAGTGATCAGGGCACCCAATTTGAATCAGATCTGTTCAATTCCATTATGGAACGTCTCGGAGTAAAACATACTCACACGTTACCATACAAACCATCAACAAACGGTATGGTAGAACGCAGAAATAGATCATTGAAAGAGGCTCTCAAAGCTCAAAACGAAAATTGGCTCGATGCACTTCCCAAAGTTCTACTCGCCATGCGTACGGCAGTAGACCCGGCGACCGAAACTACGCCTTTCCAAAAAGTTTACGGGATTGACGTACCACTCCCAGGAGACATTTTCGTAACTTCTACGAACCTTTCGGAACCTCTTTTCTTCCGGCCTACGCATATTAAACATAATAATACGAAATATGCCGTAAACATGCCCAAAAATTTGGATACATGTACTCATGTCTATATCAGAGTGCCCACACAGCTCACCTCTCTGCAATGTCCTTACACGGGACCATTCAAAGTGGTTAAAAGAGATAAGTTTTCGGTTACAGTGCAAATTGGCGAACATACTAAAAAAGTTCCCAAACAGCAAATCAAACCAGCTTATACTCTACACTCGGAAGAAGCTGTATCACAAGGACAATCTGTGTCACAAAATCAGACAGAAAGTAAGGAGAAAACTCCCCGAAAATCTGCCAGAAGGCACGTCCCCTCTACCAAATTCGACGAGAGGTGGGTAACGGCGCTCGAATCACCCCAACCGGCGTCGTCGTTGTTAACACGACGTCTTGGGAGGGCCCCTGTGGTGAAATCCACCCCCTCTTGTCAACAGCCCTTTTCAGGGCTACCAAAAAGAGGTAGGCACACCACAAAAATATTTATAAGACGTCGAGTTACAACTCCGTCAAACAAAATATTTCACCAGAGAGAAAATACTAAATTCTCTCCCAAAAGTGAAATATTAAAGATTAACACGCAAGGCGACCTCCCCAAACATTTACTGGGCGAGATAGATGCGACAAAAAGTTCGAAACAAGTCGCCTTGAATGAGAAACCTCAAACAGGAAAACTCAAGGCCGTTCAGCCACCCCCGGGGACCCCGTCAAAGCAACGGACGCAGGGAAACCAACTCGGAAGGCCAACTCAGCTATCATATGCACAGATACTGGGAAAACACTGTGCGAACCAATGAGATTGCACAGTAGAATTAATGAAATTAAGCGGACCAACCAGGAGGCGGCAGGAGGCGGCCACCTCCCTATAAATACCCCGCTAGGAGCCCTCCGAAATTCATTCCACTCTCCGCTCTCGACGACGACACCTCCGAAGTACGAAGAATTCTACACGCTCTACGCTGACGAACCTTCTGCATTACGAGTTCATCTCAAGAACGGCTTCCTACTGCTTTCTACAAGCCAGACCTTCTCTCCACACAGATTTCGCATTGGCATCTACGAGTCTAGTGATTATTCATCCTGCTCATTGCCCAACGTAGTTCATCTGTTAGGACGCCACCCGGTACTTCTATCGATATTCTCTTTAGACAGTACGCCCGAGGGACGTTCCGAGCCGTGTCACCCGGATTACATAGCCTTAAGCTCGTAGTCGACCGCTGGGGCACGCCGGTAAATTACTCAGCTCCTCCGCTCTAATTTACCGTCTACGGAAGTCTTTATCAAGACTGCGAGGTAGGACCCTGCCATCTGAGCATTGGAAAGACGCTCTGGCAAGCGAGTCCACTTCCAAAACCCTCTATTTTTCACACGTAGAGGCATCGAAACGAGCAAAAACTCGATCATTTCGATGGAACGTCAGCCTTCTTACTTCCCCTTGCAAGGGAAGGAGGAAGGCGGCAAGGCCGGGCCGAGTGACCAACGTAGTGCGCCCTACCGGCCACACGGTGAGTCCGCTGAACCAAACATCAGCGCAAGGCGCGACCCTCACGTCCGGATCGCCTTCTCGCCCGACGTATTCGTTCGAGAAACTTTCGAACAAGACTCACCTATACAAAAGATCGAGCAAACCTTTCAGACTCGCTCTGAAGCCGATCTTTACGATTCGACCAAGCTGTCCGACTACCCACGATATCCGACGCAGGGTCACACGGTCGATCCGAGTGTCAAATACACTCCAAATGCACAAAAAGCAGAGGATACTTTTCAGTACCTCAACCAAGCTCAATATATTCCCCTTTCAGATGTAAATCTAAGGCCGGAATATTACAAAACGGCTCAGTACAAAACTGATCGAACCCAGCACTTGGTACACGAGCCTAGCGCTCCGCGCGGCTGCGACACGGACTATCCACTCTCTCAGCCCGCGAAATCAGTTGACCTTGGCGGCTCCGCCCGCATTCCTCGCGGGGGTGGCCTAGAAACCAACCCGCATAACCGGGATATAAATGTCCGACTTGGTCTGCCTACGTCAAGTCAAACCTATATAAATCCACTACAGTATGTAAGATATGAACATCAAGCAGTGTTTTGACAAGACTGCAGAGGGTCTTTTGCAAGATGGTGGCCATGATGGTTCCCCCATTCTAATCCGTACAGAAACTAAGTAATAAGTGTAAACATAATAAGTTATGAAATAACAACTTAGTTTTCGAGTAATTTAATTTTCAAGATTATTTTTGTGTTCTATACCTTATGAAATTAACACAGCCATAACTCCCCTTGAGTCACGGTAAACTCAAAAATATGGACATCTTTGGAAAAAGCGTTAAATGTCAAAACAATATTTTTCGAGCTGACTTGTTTCGTAAAAAAAAAGGCTACCAAACAAATTTTGAAAATTTCTCAGAATTTGACTTTTTTCGTTTATTTTTCTGCTCTCAGTACACACTATTTTGGAAGGGTACTTCACCGGGAAAACTTTCTTAAAATTTTATCTTTCCAACGGTATAGTCAATTTTACTTTTACTTTGATGATTAGGGGAGAAAGTTATGCTTTAATGTTGAAAAACATGGTTTTTCAACGAAAAGTAGGGTTGTGTGAAAAATGACCCTCTATGAAAAAACGAGTTTGGGGCAAGTTTCTAATTATTTTTTTCTCGCTGAATCAAATGCGTGATGGATATGAGTAGTTCCTCCTTCTCGATTCTTGCTTATGCTGCTCTTTGGCATATTCTAGAGATTATTCAATATCCAGGATATCCTCTGGGGGTATAGCAGGTTAATCACCTCTCCTCATTGAAGGAGTAACTACTCTATTTCCATCACCTCAAAAGACCCAACTGACCCCAGACGAGAGCGAAAAATGAAAGTCCCAACTGACTCCCGGCGAGTATAAAGGAGTGTTTTCCCCAAACTTTCCTTCCCACTTCATAGACTTAGGACTGTTTCCACGAGAGCATGCAGGTGTGGTTAAAAATTTGTGGTGTTAGTTGATGTTAGCAAACATCTCGTCATACCTACCCAAATCAATAAACAATAATCAATGTGGAACAACATATCGTCAAGTAAGTAGAAATGTGTACATAAACCACTCTAAATACAAAATTCATTGTTAACCATCCTGAACTTCTTCTTCGGGGTTTTGAGGCGTTTTTTGACGAATTTATAAATCAGATATCCTTCCCTTTGCTTTTCAATGTATTTTGTTATCTATTTCTGTCCTCTCACAATTTCTGGCCTTGGTTGATGGATTTCACCGTTAATAGACTGGATTTTGGTGTAAGTATCAGTCTGGACTTTTTTAAGGGCATCTACTGTAAGGTAAATGTTTGGATGAGGATGATTGAATTCTTTGTTGTACCACAAATTGAAGGATTTGCTGGCGTTCGTGGTCAACGCCACCACAGCTGACTTGGACGCCCAAATAGCGGGAGGGCAGCTCGCATTTTTACCTTTTCGATGTCAACTTTGTGCGACGCATTTGGAGGATTAGTGTGTTCACTATTCCCAAACATCGTTGATTCATCTCGTTCGCTCGTTTCGATGTAGGCCTTACACTTTTGCGTATTTTTTTTTTTATACACGCCCATCTCTTCTTGACATTCACATTTTTGTGGAAAATGTAGCGGTAGTTTTCGTGCACCCGAACATCTTTTCCACTGTGTGATCCGCCTGCTACGACAACATCCATTTTACGACAACTGATCAAACAGTACTGTTGAGACAGTTATCACTGACCTCTCTTTATCTCTGTGGAACTTGAACCGGGCTGTGATACTCCTTGTGATAAGGATGTTATGACCCTCTTCCCGAACAAACACATTTTCACGGGAGTCAGTTGGGATCTGCGGGGTTTGCATTTTCATCGGGGCTAAGGGAGTAAGTTAGATCTGTCACGAGACCACGTCCTCTCAATTTTGATTCTTCGGGAGTCAGTTAGTTAACGCCCTTATAACCTAGTTTTACACTTTAACTAACTTGCTTTACCCTTTAAAACATAGAATATTGAGCATAACAAAAAAAACTAAAAATTGAAGATAAAAGATACAGATAATCGCACCCGTCCTAGAATAAGGGTACAACTCAAAAATCGCGATTTTTGAGTTAGTTGTGGTTCTGCGAAGTAGAAACGGTCTAGTTTGTCTGTAGAAGGTGGAGATATGTGTGGGGCACTCTAATTGCGCTAGAGAGTGCGTGTGTCTTTCTTCTATGGACGGAGTAACCATTTCCCGTCCTAGGAAGAAAGACACAACTCAGTTGAGTTCACGCAGTCTGTGTCTCGTTTTGAGTTGTTTGCTTTTTGTGTGGACAATTTTAACTTGTGTCTTTCTTTTCTGAACATTTTGGATCCTGACTGGTGAGATTTCAGTGTTTGAGTTGGAACAACTCAAAAATTCTTAAAAAAATCAACAAAACCGTTCCCCCCACTCCCTTCCCACTGGCAAAAAAAACTATTTATTCACCATGGGGCGTTAGAGTAATCATGTAGGAAACAAGTTTCGCAAAGATAAATTATGTTCATCGTGTTCCAAAGAACGGGTAGCCAATGGTGTGGAAGGAAAACTTTGAATGCGATTTGCCGAAAATGACAATTTTTGAGTTGTACCCTTATTCTTGGATGGGTGCGATACGATTAATGATAAAGATCATATGTTCAATCTAAGATAAAGTTACAGTTCAATCTCAATTACCTCCTAGGCAGATAAAATCTTTGTTTGTTTACTATTCTATTTTTTCCCCTTACTGGTGTTATTAGGAGATTTGACATTCACTCAACAGAGCAGTGATAATGTCGATGTCATATTGCTGATTACCTATTAATTGAGATATATATAAGCTATACTTATATATTAATTGTATATAAGCTGTATATATGATGGATCGTTTTGTTTTTTTCTCAGGTCTAAGTTTGCTGTATTGAATAATAGACATGCCTTTTTCCTCTTGGTTGACAACGGTACTGCTGGTCGGTACGGTGCAGAAATTATTTTGAGGAGAAAATTGGAAAAGTACATCTCTATACAGAAATTACACCCATGTAAGTAGTGGCTAGTGATTATTTGGGTTTTCTCAATCTCATACCACATATAAATTTCAAAAAATTTACTTATTGACTTGTATCAGTAGGTATACATCCTAATTAGAAGCTGAGTGGTATTGAGCATGATTTGTGCTGCTTTAGGTTTAATGGCTCATGATGCTGTTTGGCAATCTATTCCCTCAATGTGTGTCTTAAAATGCATTTCCAACATTATATTAGAATTTGTAAAATGTTCACTAACGATTAATTCCTTTTTTTTCTTTTCCTAATCACACCTTAACCACTAGGTCAAACGAAAAGGAGTGACATGCATCGTGATTTTTCCTGGTTGGTTCATTGTTCTAAGGCTTGTTCTTGCATAACTGCCTTTTGTAACATTAAAATACCGAGCCAGTTTATTGATTGTGAACCTTTGAGCTAGCATAAATACTTAAAAGTAGTTTTCATCCACGATAATTTTTGTTGTATCGGAAAGTATGGACTACTAACAAATTATTTGTCGTTTTCAGGTACTCATTGTAGTACACCAGTCGTTTGTTTAGTGATAGAAGGTGGCACCAACACTATAAGAGCAGTTTTAGAATATGTTACAGACACTCCTCCAGTTCCGGTAGTAGTTTGTGATGGTTCTGGTAGAGCTGCTGACCTCCTGGCATTTACTCACAAGTAAGGACCTATGAAATTACCCTTCTATATCTTAACTCATTAATAGTGAAGTGATTTTGATAGTCCCTCAGAATTGGTTACTTGGCAAAATTATCTTCTATTTTTGTGAAAAACATACACGAATTTCATTCTTATAAAGAACCACAAGAATCTAATAGTGAAATTAAAACCACAATAGTATATAGGTACTAGTTCTTCAGGTCCTGTTGAGGATACTGTCACAGTTCTTAATATACTCGTATTGGTAACTACTGCATCAATAGCGAATAAATCATGATTTTACTGGTATATATACATTACTATTACAACGTAGCATGGCTATACTGCAACCCCCCTTCCTTCCTCACAAAAATCAAACAAAGAATGATTCATGGAAATAGGTTGAAAATGTATATATTGGTATACCCCCCTCCCACCCTATTCCTATGAAATTTTAAGTTTCTGAGAAAGGTTTCACAGAGAGACGAAAATATTAAGGGTCATTATCCAAAAATCTGCAAATCATATGTCCAATCACTTTTCGACTTCCAAACGTTGGTGCCATTTATTAGGAAACAATCACAATATTACTCTGCTCCCTTCATTCTACCAGGGAGGTTATATTTTACATCTTAAAAGCATTCATATGTAATAAATAAAAAAAAAGGTAATTTTTTCACTCCATCACCATGTCTGACCCCTAATTGAGGCTCTTTGAAAATCTCTATTCCAACTGCAATTCACTTTTCATTCCAATTTATTAACTGATTTGTTCCTTTTATTACATCAGGGTTTCATTTTAAAATTTCGCATGTTTGTTCATTATTACCTACCAGTAAAATTTAAAAAAAAATGAAATATTATCGTTTTTCCTTCGCTCCTTCACAAAAAAATGTTTAGCGGCTTACATAGGAGGGGAATATTGTCCATAGGTTGGGGTTGGGTGATGAGATGGGACGGTAGTGGGTAGTCCTAAGGATCATTCTATATTGCCAGCCAGACATCAAAAAGATTAAAATAATTCAAACTCTCACCCTCCTTACAAATAGTTAGTCCTTGAAACATTTTCCTAGATGATTATTTTCATTATTATTTTTAAATCAATGTATGATCAAAGTTCCTCCTAGAACCTGATTTTGTTTTGAAAAATGTGTCCTTAAATTTGTACATGCGAAGTTCAAAACCCAAAATTTGGTGAAAATGGAATTCAACAACCTACTTGATACAGACATAAAAAGTGAATTTTCATGTTTTAAGTTCCCAAGTACCTACTGCTTCTGTTGTCCACACAAACCTTTTTGAGTTATTTAAAGAAGTGAGAATTTTATTAAAACATTTGGAAACTGACTTACAGTTTAAAAAATGAAATGGCCATAATTGCCTCTACCCACAGTACCATTGATATTTTCTCCCCATGAAACTAAATCGTGATGCTCCTATAGTGCTAAACTAATAAAATTGTGGCCTTAAAAATTGTTAGTAGTCCCATTTTAGGCTAAAGATTTTCCAATAACTTTTTATCGCCTATAAAAAACTGAATAACCTACGTGCCGATCCAAAAATTGAAGATGGAGTATCTCGGCAGAACTCGAACTCATCTTTTTCATAAGAGAAAATAAATAACCGCCTTCTACACCATTTAGCTACCGAAATCAATAAATCAAATCTCTTCGACTGCGGGAGTTTGTTTCCACGTCACATTTCCCCTGTAGTCAAATATCAGCCAACCTTGACTGCATTGGGGGTTGTATGCATAACAAGTTGAAAATGCGGACTAAGCAGTTGTTGGCTGGAAGAGCTCTTCGTAAAGTGAGGTAGTTGTCATAGTGTGTTTTGACTCGGAAAGTGAGGAAGTGAAGATGCTTCTTCAGGGAATGTTATGTTTACGGTCTGGCTCAAGACGGGAATTAAAGTTTAGGACTTACTTGCCTGCACTAAACGTACTCACCCAAAACTCATGGATAGGTATAGCTCTCTCAGGTTTTAGAAGTGCAAAAGGAGCGGGACGGAGCTGCAGCAGGCTGATACGAGACTGGACCGTTTGCAGCCCCCTCCCTTTCTCTTCCCCCTCTTATAGGTGAATTCGCGGATCTTGATTCAGGGTTCCCTCTTCACCGCAGCTCCCGCGAATCACGATCCGCGAATTCTCCTATTGGAGGGGGAAGAGGAGTGGAGGGGGCAGCGAAGGGCCAAGTCTCGCATCATCTAGCCACTGCCCTGTCTCACTCCTTTTGCACTTCTAAAACCTGATACCTCTGCAGGATTTTAACTCATGCCTATCCCTGAGAGAAGCCCAGAAAAAATACGCCTTTTGTATTATTGGCTACCTAGGCCAATTAATCTAACCATTTTTGGGGTTTCCCTGCATGTAACATTGTCTCCCTTGAAAATCAGTATTTTGAATGCAAATGGTTATTAGATTGAGTTATATCTAATCCCAAACTACCAGTGGAATATATACCTACTGACTGAAGAAGGATGGGAGACACTGAACTAAAGAATATGAAATGAATAAATTTTTTACCAAACTGCTTTTGTAATATGCCGATGTAGAGTGAAAAAACAAAAACCATACTATTTCATAAAATTTACAGATATGCTTCAGATTCTGAAACTGGAGAGCAACCAGTTTTGGAAGGAATGAAGGACTACTTGATAGAAACTATCAAGCGGACCTTTGAAGTTGGAGTGGAGCAAGCTGAATGTCTATACAGTGAATTGATTCAGTGTACCAAAAAGAAAAATCTGGTGAGTATTAAACTGTTCAACCAGTAGGAGTAAACTGTGAGATCTGATAAGTCATGTCTGGTTTCTTGGTTAACCATTTTACTTTAATCTTAAATTACTTTAATAATCAACAACCATTTTTTTCAAACCAGCGTTCTTTACAATCAACGTACTTTCTTTTTTTTTTTTTTTTTTTTTTTTTTTTTTTTTTTTTTTTTTTTTTTTTTTTTTTTTTTTTTTTTTTTTTTTTGGTCGTCCAACTACTCTTAGATATCCAATAACCTACTAGTATTCTTTTAATTTATGTACCTACCTATGCCTTAATTATTTCTTGTTCTTAGTTGGTGGTATGTATAATGTTATCTGCTGGAATGCTAGAAAATATACTAAGTATCTACGTTGTTCATCATTAGTGATTACAATATAGGTACTATTTATGTATCAATCGTGTTATGTCAGGTTGTATGCAATGTAGAAGTTGAACTGAATATAGAAAAAATATAGGTAAGTAGGTACCCTAGTGGGCAGGAAAAACGCTGTTACCATAACGGTAGAAGAAGCAGCAGCAATTGAGGCACTGAGACTTGGATAGGAGATGGGAATTGATCGTTCCTGCTTGGGGGGGGGGGGGGGGGGCTGGTGTGGCTCAAGTTCTTTTATACCGACTCCAAGTGTCTGATATTGCCCCTTTGACTTGCAAGGGATAGGTCGATTTGATTTACCATTCTTCTCTCTCAAGTTGAGTGTGGTTGATTCACCCCACCCCATGTCTCTTAGGGATTTGCTAGCATTGGCTGCCATCTCATGGGTGAACAGTTTAGGGCAAACACCTCCCTTCAAGTATGCACATGGGGTGTAGGAATGCTTGATTGTGCTGATTGAATGTAAGTCAACTGTATGCTATGCAGAAGTGTTATCTAGTGATCCTTATGTTATGGATAAACGGTAGATGTTACTTTGTACTGATCACTCACTATATACATTTCAAGTAATAACCAAATTTGTATAGTATCTCTTCTGTATAGATATATAGGGCTTGACAGACAATGCAAACAACCTTTGTGTTCGACTTTGCTGCTATCATATTTTTATGCACTCTCTGGGGGCTCAAAAAGTTCTTGCTTCATACTGGGAGCAATGCCAGTAAAGGAGAACCTTCTCGAAAAATTATTACCTACATTAAAGAGCTAGCATTTCCCAATCTAGCTAGATCAACGTGACTACACCCTAGGTGCCTGACTAATTGTTCTATTTATACAATAGATTTAGTTGCATATGTGTATGAAGTTCAGTCTTGTTACATTTTCCCCAACTCCTCCTCCATTACTTCTACTTATTATAAATACCTATTGATTTTTTAAATACATTTTTAAACAATATCTAATTATTAATTGATAAATATGATACTCAACATATTCTATTTTAAGGATATACAATGGTTATTTGTTTGTTGTGTCCTAGTTTAAAATGATTTTTGTGTACAATGGCATATGATTGAGGTAGTATTGAATGCCCCATTATTGGAGGGAGTGAGCCTGAAACAAAGTGTAAGTAACCAGGTATACTGATAATGATGGTCAGAGTATGTTTTATCGTTGATACGAGGGTCCTCCAGAAAATAAGTTCCTTTTTTTTTTTTTTTTTTTTTTTTTTTTAATCAAGTTTTTATTGAAAAAATTTGAAACTTACAGGTATTGTAGTTGAACATATGAACTATTTTTCCACGTAATCCCCGGCGTCGTCAATACATTTGGTATATCGCGAAATGAGCTTCGAAATTCCTTCCTCATAAAAGCTTATCGCTACCTCCTTGGTCCACTTCGTGACAGCTTCTTTCACTTCCTCATCACTTGTGAAACGTTCTCCCGCCAATTCCGCCTTCATTTCGGTAAACAGGTGATAGTCTGAAGGGGCCAAGTCAGGACTGTAAGGTGGATGGGTCAGAACATCCCAACCAAACTCATCCAAAAGTTGTGCTGAGCAAAAAAAAAGCTCTCTAGGGACCCACCAAGCGCAAACTTTCCGAAAGTCAAGTTTTTCCGAGACGATCTCATGGATGAGGGATCGTGGGATGTCTGGAAAACTCAGGTGGAGTTCATCCAGGGTTGAACGACGATCTTTGCGAACTGCATTGTCGATTTCTGCAACAATTTCGTCCGTCACAACTGAGGGTCTGCCTCTCCCACTTTCATCCTCAAGTGAATGTCTTCCCGCCTTAAATTCACTTACCCATCTCCTCACCATTGACTCACTCATTACACCTTCTCCATAAACAGAAATGAGCTGTTCGTGAATTTGAACTGATTTGAAACCCTGTGCATAAAGAAATTGAATCACTCCGCGCACAACAACTCGAGAGGGAACGGGGATCGAGGTGGCGGGACGCGACGTGGAGGGCTCCATTTCAACTACCTGCCCTGACGTTGGTAACTGACCGACTGAGGTCACCCACCTCTCATTCTATTCCCCCACCTCTCCTCTTTCGAGCGGTGTTACCAGATTTGGCAAAAGCCACTCCTACCACCCTGCAGATCAAAACGGAACTTATTTTCTGGACAACCCTCGTATTTCATTTTTCTAGTCTTTCTCTTACCTTTGGTTTCATTTATTATTTTAATTTAATATTGATCATCCAAAATGTTTTTCAGATAACTGTTTTTCGAATCAGTGATAGGGGAGAATCCAACAATCAAGAATTAGATCAAACTATCTTGACTGCATTATTCAAAAGCCAACACCTTTCTCCCTCAGAACAATTGAGCTTAGCGCTAACGTGGAACCGTGTGGACATAGCTCAATCTGAAATTTTCATCTATGGACAAGAATGGCCCCCTGGTAAGAGTTTTGACACATATAAATGTAAAAAATCCTCAGCAGTGGAGTATATTCAAGGGAACCGTTGTTTAAAAAGCTTATTATTTGATGGAGGTAAATGTCCAGAAAACCTCATTGGTTGATTGTAATACCATGACCTCACACCAACTCAAAGGAATGTATCGTAAGCAGTTGTAATATTTGATATTTTGCTATCATTTCAATTTACGAGTCGGTAGGTATTGATTGTTAGACGTCTACCACCTCATAAAAAGTCTTTAATTACATGTCACTTTCAGTTGTATTCATAGATTATGGTTGCATTTTTAATAGAAAACACTGTGTGATACGGAAATTGTTTTAATATAATAAGAAATTAAAATATTTGAACCTGTTTACATTGTAATTCCTCAACATTTTTGAAACTGGGAGTATCATTTTTTCCATAACTTTGTAGTCACACATTAGTTTTTTAATTGCTCAGGAAAGTGTCAATTTCTATTTTCAGGCGCATTAGATGAAGCTATGATGCAAGCACTTGAACACGACAGAATAGATTTCGTGAAACTTCTTTTGGAAAATGGTGTCAGCATGCGAAAATTTCTAAGCATCCCAAGGCTTGAAGAATTGTACAACACTGTGAGTACAATGATACCCGAGGTTGTGAAAACGCAAACCTATCAGTGCTACCAACTTGCTACGCTAAAATTTTCACATTTTCGATCCTAACCAGTAGCTCAGAGTTCCACAATTTTCTTCTAAAACTTCTTCCAAATTGTTTAGATTTATCGATATTCTCATTGCTAATTATATGAAATGAATTGGCTGCGAGATGCCAAGGCTTACGTCTCGTTCATGGTTGGATACATGATAGGAATTGGCATGTTAAGTATTGAGGTAAAAAGAGTGTAGAGTTGACCCAAAGTCCAAAATTCTCTAGTGGTTTTCGGCTCCACCAAAGGACACACCACATATGTATCAAAGAAAGACTGGACGACCTATAGTCAAAGGGGAGTGATGTGGATACATTTTCACTTTATGTTGACTATGTTCCTATGTTCATTTACACCACAATAGTATAAAAACAACTATTTCCACAACGGAAATGGGAGTTCTATGATGATACATATCCTCCGACTCATTTTCTTGATTCATGTGCCGCTTGACAAAACCATCTTATTTCCCATATAGATTAGAACAATATTATTTTACTTACGCTGTTCATTAATATGGTTTGATGATTATCTGAATTGAGGTAGGTACTTTGAGTTCACTAGGAATATGCGGCATTGTATATTCTTCATATAATGTGTAGTCGTATAAGCAATAGTATGTTCTCTCCCCAATATTGCAGAATTGCATGATTAAGGTTGTAATTTTTTGGCTCAATGAGTACTTTTTATTCATTCATGTTTAATAATTACACCTACCTCACATTCCTGGTCCTGTTAGCAAATTTTGAATCGCATCTTATTTCTTCTTTTAGAAACAGGGACCAGCTAATACTTTGGGCTACATTTTGAGAGATGTTCGGCCTCATATTCCTCGTGGCTATGTATACACTCTACATGATATTGGTCTTGTTATTAATAAGTTGATGGGAGGGGCGTATAGGTAAGAACTCTTTAGTTATGTTCTCAAAATGTTTTAGCTACCTGTGAGTCTTGCTTTGTTGGTTTCTTTTGTTAATAATGTTTTAAATACCACTCTCAAAATTTGGTCAAATGTGTGTTTCAGATCTCAGTACACTAGACGGAAATTTAGGCTAATTTATGCTAAAGTTATGAAGAAATCTCCCCATGTACATCGTAACAGTTCATCATTCATCCGCTACTATGGTAACGCAAACTTGACTCTAAGTCTTCTAGCAGAAACATTGCCTACCTCTAAGGAAATGCCGTTATTTGACTATCCCTTCAATGAACTTATGGTATGAACATGGTTTCGTTGTATAGTACTGTATATTATTTATGGTATTAATGGTTTTATTTAAATACATCTAGTGTCAAGTTTCAAGCTGCTTCTCCAAGATAAATATATTAAAAAATTATACCCATCAGATATAATTTTTCCTCTCATGAAGATTTATAATAGGAACTTGAGTAAAATTGTTGAAATAGGTAAGGTACTTACCTACCCAACGTTTTTCCTTAAAAGGAAAATCATAAAAATCACTCCCTCTTATTGATGACATAAACAATAGTTAATGAATAATCCTAAATCCACATCAACCACAGATTGATGGTGGAAATAAAAAAGAAAAGTAGCAGTGAATCCACACAAATGAAGAGCTAACACATTAATCTGTGTAACGGGCTAAAAATATTTGATACCTCGACAGGAGTTCGAACTCTTTTTATTATTTTTAATACTCTTATTATTATTAATAATTTCCCGCAGTTGCGACACTCTAACGATCAGAGCTATGAGGCCAGGATGACCTAACCTCTTCGACTGTGAGAGTTATTTTCCTGGAGGGTAACATTTCCCCGGAGTCAAATACCAGCCGTCTCGGCTGGTTTGGGGTCGGACGAATGACGAGTGAAACTGCAGGCCACTGGCTCAGCAGATGCTCGCTGGAACAAGTCAGCAGTCGAGCGAGGTCATTGTCACGGTGTGTTTTGACTCTAGTGAGCGAGGAAATGAAATGGAAGGCATAACAACCAGGAAATGTGATGTTTACAGTCTTTTGGCTCCAGAGGGATTTAATTAATTATTGTTTCGTATGATTTCGGGTCCTACCGACTGCGCCACTGTAACGGGCTAAAAATATTTGATACCTCGACAGGAGTTCGAACTCGCGTCGTCACAACTACGAGAAATTATTAATGTTAGAAATATACACGAAATAAATCCCTCAACTGTAAATTGTATTGAGCAAAATAATCACAAAACTATCTTTCTTTTACCTCTACCTGACAACAACATTTTCATATCAAAACATCAACAAATCCTGTCTCTAGCACGGTAACAGTTTCCCAACATTAATAATTTCCCGCAGTTGCGACACTCTAAGGATCAGAGCTATGAGACCAGGGTGACCTAACCTCTTCGACTGTGAGAGTTATTTTCCTGGAGCGTAACATCTGGTTTCAGTGATCAAACCATTATCAATTTCAAACACTAAGCAATGGAATATGTACTCCTGAAAGAACTCAGACTATACAAGCATCATGGATCCCCTCTTTTGCTTCCTCTCTACTAAAGGTCTATGACCGCAGAGGATTAAAAAAATGTTTTCCCTCCGACTTGCTTTTATGTTTCACAGCTTTCTGAAAAGTTTCGGAATCGTGTCTGCCTGTGACCAGGCCTTTCCCTCAGCTAAACTATAATAAATTATTCTGATTTTGATGAGATTTCGAGGCATTACATGGATTAGTCTGCTGACAGTCTTCTATAGGTTTCATCACCATAGAACCAACCAAATCATTTGTGCATTTGCAAACTTGTATTTCCTGAAACCCCCATTTCTTTAGATTTATTATTGGCCCAAAGGTTGTTTTAATGATGGGATCTAGATGATTTTCTTTAATTTCATAGTTAAGTGATCGACTACCCCACATGCGCAAACTACAAATTCGTGTTCAGATACAAATTGCTGGTTTGGCAAAATTTTTGAATTGGTTTATTGAATTTCGTATAATTTATTTATTTGTACCTACCTAGTTCATGATATTTTTGTCTAGAATATCATTATGTTGTGACTTCAAATAACTAACTGACTCTAATTGATATGACTGACTGAATAATTTACTTAGATGCATTTATAGAACTTCATGAGAAGGAGGTTTGAGGAAGGTAAGAAAAGATCACATTGGAATTATAGACCTTGTAGGTACTTTTAGAAAGGAGATTGGCTTCATAATTAGATCTATTTAGCACAAGATGATACTTTGGAAACCAGTTGGTATTGATAGTGAAATTCCAGTTGGTATTGGGAAGTCACCTTGGAATCTGCGGTGATAGAAGGAATCTAAGAAGGTTATGGTGAAGAACAAAAGATAAGTTTTGAGAACCATGGATACCAACCCATAACAATCGACCTTTTTATATCCCTCGATGGTGGTGTAATTACGCCACTCAGGCTTTGGAAAGTGGGTGACTGTAGGGGGTTTCTAATGGTTTAATTGGAAAATTTACTAAAGCAGCATCTGCATAACAATTAGCGTTACCCATAGGCAAAAAAATATACTTAAACTATTTTTAAATATTAGACGATTCCATAATATGAAGTTTGAAATCAACCACACTCTCTAACGATGAGTGGTTTTCTTTCTATGATTCTTCAAAGTTTCACACACTGGTGACACTAAAGTACCCCTCCAGTGGGGCGGAACCCCTCTGCCCAGTGTGACGACACTGGCACAGGGAACTTTGAAAAAAAAAAAAACTCATAGAAAGAAAACTATTCATTGTAGGAAAGTGCGGATGGTGTCAAATTTCTTAGAATGGAATCTATTTTCATTTTAAAATATGAAATGAATAGGTGGTTAACACTCATTAGGCTCCCTATAAGTTCCATTGTCGTCATACCATTAGTAGCATATGTGCATGCAGACATGAATTTCGTGAGACACAGATTTCTCACAATCTCACGAGGCCACACTCAATCAAAATTTGAAGGTTATTGGAGGATTGAGTCCCATCATTGTTGTGTGATTAGGAAATTTTGTCCATTTTCAAAAATGAAAATTAAGAAATAGCTCTTCTTGCAATCGAAGTTTGAATTAATTCAAAATTGGAGGATAGTTAGTTGGAGAATGGTCTCGACGTGATTGCTTGGCATATCATTACAATGAAAACTATCATCGCCTCTGGGCTTGGGGGAACAGGTGAAATATCTTTCTCAAATGCTTAATCATGTTCCTGTAGCAGGAAAATTCAGCTTTTATTTTTATTTATTTTCTGAAATCGTGCAAAGTTGAATATGTAGTTATATTGACGGTATTTGATGTTGACAAGATGGGAACTAAATCACTCGTGACGAAGTTGAGGAAACCCATTTCAAAAAAGGAAGTTAGTGAAAAAATGTTGTCTGCTTCCACGAAAATTGAAGAGTTACAATATTAAATCGATTTCGAAGGTTAGGCCATCATCAGTAACAAACAATAACTGAAAGTTCTCCTTTGTAAGCAAGGACACAAGCTCAAACTCTATGGTGGTATTAAATATTTTGCGCCGTAATTGAGTGTAAGGGCAGCAGATACAGGAAGTTTAAAAATTTATTAATCATTACATGTTAACATTACCTACCTACTTTACTATCGTAAATTACAAACCTCAAGTTTTGCGTTGTTTGGCTAATTATTTTCTTAGCACATACATGGCTAGGATTGAAATGAGTGCATTTCATCTGAATCAAGGTTTCATTTGATAGGTAAAAGGTTTCATTTTATTGAGAAAAAAAACTGAATAAATACGCAATGAAATGAGTATTTTTGATTTTGGTGACATAGTTCTACTTCTCACATTTCATTCAGTATTATTCCTTCAGATGTGGGCTGTCCTTACAAAACGACAACAGATGGCTTTACTCATGTGGCAGCATGGTGAAGAAGCTCTTGCAAAGGCGCTGGTAGCTAGTAAACTGTACAAAGCAATGGCTCACGAAGCTGCTGAAGATGATCTGGAGACTGAAATTTATGAAGAATTGAGAAATTATGGAAAAGATTTCGAAAATATTGGTACGGTTTTTGTTTACAACTTTAACTTCTCCAACACTCCAAAAAATTCTATAGAAAGTCGAATAAACTTTACAGGAATTGTTTCTGAATCTTCCCTAGTAGTTTATTTTACTTGAGAGCTCAAACTCCAAACGTATTGTCTTTAGAAACCAAAGAAATTTATAATTGTGTATTCATATGTCTCAAGCCCATTAGTGTACGTATGTGTTGTGTGGGGCAGGGGAATAGTTGCTGATTTTATATTCTTTCAGCTCCTCCTTTCTCCAACTCAAGTCATGATCCTACATTCCCATTGTCTGAGCCATATGCACGAAAAGTGGAGGGGATTAGGGCCTGCAGGTTTCTTTGTGGTAATCCACCTTCCTGTGAGTAAGTTCCCCTGGTGCTGAATTGCAGTGCACTTGCTAATTAGAATTGCGTGTTACTCCATCCTTGGACTCTGTTCATTATGAATAATACAAATAATAAGCCTCGTAAACCTCACTTCACATTTTCATTGAGTTTGAGGGGTTGCATCCCGCACATATGCTTCCGAGTCCAAATCCTCTAAAAAGTTCTCAGCCGTGCTGGCTGCATCAACTGATAAGACTTGCGTTTTTCAACCTATTTAGGGATGAGGGGGGAGGGGGTTGAAGAGAATTAGAGGAAAAGATTGCCCTGGTGTTTTAAAACTGACTTGTTGACCTGCCTGGTTGATTTATTCCTGAGGCTGGGGTGGTAACGATTACCTACTCATCTTCTTTCCTGGTGTTGCCACAGTATGAGAAAACTCGTAAGTGGACAACGTTTGTTTGAGAAAGGGATTTGTCTAGATGTTGGGATTCGGAGGGTTGATACAGGCCATCACTGTCAACTTCAACAACTTCAATGCCACAGATCTGCAAACTTTATGGTAGGGGGGGGATAAATTCATAGTGGTGGCTAATAACATCTGGGTTGCATCCTCGACACTTCAAGCTGATCATGTCTTAATATTTGGAGTAACAAGTGTACCACAGGATTATGTGTGTAATCATTATGTGGATAGAAGGTTGATTGATGTATAAATCCAGTTTTAATGGAAAAGGGAAATGTACAAACCTTCACAGAGAACTCGTTGATCGGGTGGCCAAAAATACAAGAACCAGGCAAGGAAACATGGGAAGCATACATACCTTTTTTATAACTACTCAAACTCTGTAACTGTTAGACAGTCACTTCGTACACATAAATTCATTGAATCGTTCACAGCAAAAATAAGCAAAAATAATTCTCAATCAAACATAATCAATTTGTGTTTTCACAGGACTTGAACTGCTGGATTATTCTTATAGACAA
The DNA here is from genome assembly GCA_030762985.1 of Adelphocoris suturalis. Lineage (NCBI taxonomy): Eukaryota > Metazoa > Arthropoda > Insecta > Hemiptera > Miridae > Adelphocoris > Adelphocoris suturalis. Next base: position 22,330,433 of record CM061051.1, read on the forward strand.
GATGACGATCAAACACAACAACTTCTGACATGTGAACTTCAAAACTGGAGTGGGCAGACGTGTCTAAGTCTTGCAGTTGCTGCTAATCATAGGCAATTACTTGCTCACCCATGCAGTCAAATCATTTTGGCTGATCTATGGATGGGTGGCCTCCGAACAAGAAAAAACACAAATTTAAAAGTAGGTATCAGCCCCTTTTCAGTTTTTTTTTAACTATTCCAAGATGGAATGTGACCAGTACCTACCTATACATATAGATCATATATATTCTTTATTTGACATCTTTTCTACGGGCCCCAGGTAGTTTCTAAATAAATTAAAAATCTGTTTTCTGAATTCATGGAAGAAGCAGGATCCTTATCATCATCTAGATCATCTTGAAAAAATCTACCTGTTTCAACCTACAGTTGAGCCCAATATTCAATGTGGCATTCTAATAAATATATTTACATAGATTAGGAACCTTTTGTCATGTAATGAATGCATTGGTTTCATTGCTGCAACTGACCAATCTTAAATATTATCATATTATTTTAAAATACAGACTTCGGATTTTCAATGGTTGTAGACTGTTAACACGTTCAATGTGACTTCGATTTAGAGGGTGACTCCCAGTTGCGGGAGACGCTTTTTTCTATTGAATGCGAATAACTAACTGTTATAATATGTTATGCTCGTAATGAATGCCCGTTTGCATTCTTTTGCCATATTTCATGGTTTATGAGATCGTGCGTTAGTAAAGGCACTTAACCAGTAACCTTCAGCGGGCATAGGCAACTGCACAACTTCGCTAGTTCTGGGGTCCGAGGTTTAACGGTTTACAGCCCATCATGCAGCAAAACTCAGAATACGCAGGTATCTAGAAAGATTTATAGAAATTCAGAAAGACAATAAAGAATGATAGATAACCTTGTAGGACAATGTAAAGCCGGGATGTTAATAGGAATAATAATGAGGAATTTCAAGTGAAGGTAATTAGATTGGCTTATCATTCGTTTGGGAGCATTTTGAACTTGAACTCGAAATGAGAAGAATAAAATGAGTGGAAGATTAATATGTGTGAAACACAGAAAAAGGTAAAATTATGGCTTTGAATGATAACCGAAACATGTCAACATTATAACGATGTTTTGAAAACCTTTAACTTAAAACAGCGGAGGTTAGGTCATCTACTGTGTGAAACACTGGAACACAAAGATGAGGGAAAAATTAGTTTTCGAGTGAAACAACAGAGGGTGTGGGCGCTCCCAGAGTGCCTTCTATATGGCACCCAGCCATCCATGGCAGCCAACATTGCCTTCTCTAAGGCACTTCGTACTGAACGTGTTGAGATGTAAAATTTGGTTCATCAGTATAATATGCCGTGTTGGCCCAAAAATTATAGATACCTTAACAGAATTCTGACTCGTACATTTTTTCCAATAATAGAGGAAATCTCCAGGTGGGGACTACCTAAACTTCTTGGCTACCGAAGTTGAGTAATCAAATCCCATTGGCTGTGGGAATTTCCCTCCACATAAAATTCCCCATACACCTAAGTTATATTTTACCTGCATCAAATATAAGCCAACTTTGGCTAAATTGTTGGATGGAAGTATGAGGGGGTGGAGCATAAGCTCAGATGAAAAGATCATCAGTTGAGCAAGGTCTTTGTCACAGTTTGTTTTGACTCTGAATTGAGGAAGTGAAGTCGTTGTGTAAGGAAAAGTAAAGATTACATTCTGGATCGAGAGGGATTACATATTGAAGTTTGGGTCCTACTTCCTATGCCATTATTAACTGCCATTCAGGCCAAAACATTATAAACACTTTAGCAGAATTTGAACTCATATGCTTTCTTCCAACACTCTAGGGTATATCTGGGGGCTGGCCACCTTAACCACTTGGCTACGAGGCCAATTAAATCAAACCTCTTAGACTGCGAGATTCCCTGTACGTAACGCCAGATTGACCCAATAGTCAATAATCTTCAATATATTTGCTTTGATTCAATGGAAGAAATGAGGAGCAGCTGTATCGATATTCCCAGAGAAGGAGCTTTTATATTACATTAGGCAACGTTGTCCTCATTCTCTTGTGTATTCATGAACCTTAAGGATGAATAAATTCCTGATAAGAAAGCACTTGCCATTGAAGTGTAGGAAAGATGAATAATTAAAACAACTTCCTAATGTGCCTTCCAGATCTTTCCTTGAAGTACCTACCCACACACCAATATGGTCAGTAGATGCTAGATACCAGCTCCCACCAACTTGCTACTATAAAAATTAAGTTTTGCATGAAATTCATGGTTAAACTTATACAGGGTGTCCCAAAAGTAACCCTCCCCTTAATTTTTTTAAATATCAAAGTGAAATCAAGAGCGTTTTTTGGGGTGTCTGATAATAAGTTTTAAGCAAATAAAACTCTTGCTGAGTGACATCTCATTTTGAAGATTTTTTAGTGCTAAACACGATGATGAAATAATTATTACGAGATCTTATTCCATTCTTGGAATGGAGCTGGTGAACCAAAGCACAGTTTTTTCTACAGATAGGTTGGTACTTTTGGAAAAAAACGTGTTTCTTCATCGTTCATCAGCTCTAATCTGGTAACAGAATAAGATACCGCAATTCTGGTTCCACCCTCGTGTTCAGTACTACAAAATCTTTGGCAAAAAAAAAAAAAAAAAAAAAATGGAAATTTTTTTCCCAAAGTACATAGGTACCTACTCAATACTCCCCAATTAGGTTAGTCCTTGGATTTTTTCCTGATTTTTATTTGCTTAAACCTTAGTATCAGGCGCCCAAAAAACGCTCTCCAAGTTTTTCTTCGGGATCTCAAAAATCATGGGGAAAAGTTTGAGGGGGGGGAGAGGGTTAGTTTTGGGACACCCCGTACATACGGTATTGATGATCTGACAATAATGCAATTAAAGGAGGCCTTTCAACAACAAAGAAAACAAGCAAGCAAACTTATGGCAAGAAAACTTATGGTGGGCGAATTCACACAATTCCTGATAATTTCATCAAAATCCTACTGCGATTTAGATTTAGTATACCTTTTCCTAATTCAAAGGACATTTTGAGTAATAAAGACAAATATTTTTCCACTCTGGTGCTCTATATTCTTTTGACATTTAAAAGGAAGGTACCGATACAAAATTGAAAATATTGACACTTTTCATTTATATCAACTAGAATTTTTGAATGGAAAAACGACGTGCTCATCATAGTAGTAATCATTATACTACATGTCCAGACAATTTTTTTGGTTCAATACCAGGAAAGTTACAAGATTTTGAGCATATGGATAAGTCTAGAATACAGAAAATACAGAAAAAAGTAGATAGCAATAGTAGAAATGTCGTTTTTCTTTTCAAGAAGTTCTTAAAAAGCTTAACCACCATTGACAAAACACCAATTATAGGTAGAAGTTATCAACAATTTTCTTTCTTTCAATAAACAGGTGTTATTTGGACTGGTTTTCCCACCATATATTGCCAGATTAGAGTTTAAATCGAAAGAAGAACTTCAACTTATGCCTCAAACTGAAGAGGAGCATTTAATTGGCCTTGAGGAGGAAAACGAGAGTGTTGACGGGAACAAAGGTTTAGATGGCCATCGTAACACTGAACATGATGGTGAGGTAAGCTAACTTTTCTTTCTTTGAGAGGTTTATTTCTTGTTTTTTGTGTAATTACAGGATGAATTTTCGTTCTGAATAACTCTAAGCAAACATTTGTGCATTTAACTTGCATATAAAGTTTGGGTACCGAAATTCCGCCATCTCACTAACTAATCCCTATAAGTGGAGGACTTACTCGGTATTCGAGTTTGATGTTTGAAAAGCAACAATCTAAGTAATAATGATACCTTTTTTCTACCTTTGTTTTTTTAAGGTATTATTGGAAATTCAAGCTCGGAATACCATTGTAACTGAGAATGGTAAAGTGATTGCAGAAACAAGTAGCAGCTCAGACAGTGGAAGCCAGTTTCTACCTCCTCCTCCAGAGTACTATGATCTGAAACCTACTAGACCATTGAGGCTGCGAAGAAAACTCTATGAATTTTATACAGCACCTATTACAAAATTTTGGGCACATTCAGTGAGTAATAGTGTTTTATATTGCTGGTGTAGTATGTGTTCTGTCATTGTTTCCTTCTTATTTTCCAATATATTTTCAATTATGAATAAGAAAGTAGGAACTATCTGAAGTTCTCCACAATAGTTCACATGACACTTTATTGTCGCTCTGATGTAAAGATATATTGTGGGTGATAGGGTAAAAACCTCTATACTACTGTTATTATTCAAGTGCAGATGTACCACTATATACTAGGAAGACATGGGGGAGCTAGGAAAGTAAAAGTTCACAGTGAGGACTTGAAGTTGCCTGCCAATTCCTCTTAAATTAAAGTTCTCACAAACAGAAGGAAAACTTTAACAAATTACAGATAAAACTCAATGATATGTGTGTGTTGCTGGAATAGGGTAATTGGCGGTGTTTTTATCTCTTCAGAGCCCCCTTATATTTTTACCCAAGTCAAGGTCATATGTATCCATTGCACACCCTGGTTGCCCTCTGGGTGACCCGAGGGTGGCAAAATAATTTGCTGGCAATTAGGAGGATGGCTCGTGTCAACGGGTCTCCTGTCCCTTTTTAAATCATGTCTCCCTGTTATGGAAGAAAATTACAATGAGCCTCATAACCTCCACTGGCCCATTGGCTCACTGGGTTCTAGTGGAACCATTCAGGGGCAACCCATGCAGGGGCGTCGGCCATACTCTCTCTCTCTTCTTCTTCCTCATCATCCTATCCCTTCTCCTCTTCCACTGACCAAGCGAATGCCCACCAGTGTGCCTTTAATTCCAAGCATGGCCTCATTGCCCATGTCAGGTAGAAGCATACTGTAGAGGGAAACGCTGCAATTGATATATAGGGATACAGGTATGCTTCTGAGGATCTGTGGTGAATGACAGTAGGGAGAGGCAATGTGTAATGGGGTACGTCATATTAATGTATTTTTGCAACAGCGTATTCCCATACACAGACTTTCTGCCATTCAATCTCTTTGCCTAAAGCCCCACTACAAGCTTGTCCAGGATACAATCCTGGCAGATAGCCATGGGACTTCTCCCTCATATCTTATAGGCGTTGTTCAACAGCCTGCCATTCAGCAATCCTCCCCTGGACCTCTGGCCTCCTTGAAGACTGAAGTGTTGAGGCTCAATGAGCAGGTAGGTCGTATTGATGGTTATGAGAGTGCCTACCAGTAGGATGTGACAAAGTGGACTTTTACGGGGCTGATAGGCTTGGAGGGCTGGGTTGCCACCTATGTGCAGAGGACTTCCTGCAGGTGGATGAAGCGGCCTTTGGCGAGCATCAGGGAGGGGTTCCTCCTACATTGGCGCCTTGTGGAGGTTGTAGGGCAGCAAAAACAAGGCAGAAGGCAAGCATACCAGCGGGTGCAGAAGTTATTAGAGGAAGCATCTGGCTCGTGTATGGAGATACTTGAGGGAGCTGGGTATGATCAATTTATGCCCCCTCTCCAGGTTTTTGAGGAATTTTGGGAGCCACTCTTGAGTGCTCCCAGCCACAACCCTGGTGAGCCCAGAGCCCCCAGCCTCCACCAGGGATTCATTTCACAGCATAATGTGCACACCGGTGCTTCAGGATGGGGCTTACTCCATGGAGGCTGCTTGAATTAGTTAGTGAAGTTCGCTGTACTGTGGGCTTTTGGCTTCCCATTAGGCATTCTGGTGTCCCAAGTGCTTAAATCTACGCACAGGTCAAGGCCAGGTGGGCTCGGTATTGCCTCTCTCTCAGTCAGCATCCCTGACTTCATCGGGCAGCAGTTGTTGTGGTATGACCGTGCAACATCATCTTCTCCAAAACCCAGTTCATTTGCTGAAACAGCTGCTGCATTGCTTGAGTCAGTTGATGATAAAGAATTCTGACAGTGCTCTGAATCCCCCATTTCATTCCATTGAGTTGAATGAGCTTCAGAGGGCATTGAGGCCTGTGACTATTGCCATTTTCACAAAGCCGGCTGAGGTCTTCTAGGGGTAGTTACCAAGCAGTGGACACCCTTTGCTGTGCCTGTCTGGGTAAGAATGAGAACCTGTAAAATGTGGTGCAGCAGTGTCTTTGGACTCACAACGTCCACATTAAGTATATGTCTTGATGTAGTTGCTAAGCAGATAGCAGGTACGTTTCCATCCAGCTGTTGGGATGTTGAAAGGGAGAGACTGTACCTCGTGCCGAGTGACCGGGTCAAGAAGCTGGATATCGTTGCCATCAAGCCCGATGGGTCTGCCATAATCCTGGATGTCCAGGTTGTCAGTGGCACCTTGGAATCAGTGAATACCTCGCAGGCTAAGATAATTATGTGTGACAGGAATGACCTGAGGCAAGCAATATCCAAGGTAAAAGGAGTGGCGACTAATAACATAATGGTCATGGCCCTAACTGTGTCATGGCATGAAGTGTGATGCGGAAAAGGGGGAAGTGCTCTATTGTATCACCACCCACGTCCTTAGGAGCTCTTACCTTAATTGGTGGATATTTTCATAGGGGCACTTCCTTTCATCCCACTATTCCTTCTTCTTCTTCTGCAACCCCACTTTTTGTATTTATTTTTTCATTTAATGGTGTGTTTATTTTGCATACAATATCTGGTCTTGTGATCACAATCAAAATCGATAGTGTCTCCCGATCAAAGTTTATTTAATCATGTACGAAATGATGAATTCAAAGAACAGCAATTATCTGGACAAAGATATGGTAGATAATTAACTAAAAGCTGTGAAAAATTGTAAAAACTGTAAAAATTATCCTTTCATCAAAATAATAAAATCAACAAAGTTTGTATAACACAACTTGAAACATCAGACTTTTTTTTTTTTTTTTTTTTTGTAAAGGATTGTCCACAAAACAGTGCTTTAATTGTCGAGACCATTTTTTTCAAATGGGGGAAAACAACATTTAAAAAAACGTGAAATTCATCATTATTGCAGAATAATATAACTATTTAGAGAAATTTGTATTATAAATCTAATTGGTATAAAGTTTTGCGTTGATTTCATAATGTTGACGAAGAGTTGTGCCTTAATACATACAATAATTGATAATCAATTGTAAATGTATACACTTTTCATGTTGTTTCAGGTTGCTTACTTGGCATTCTTGTTTTTCTACAGTTTTGTTGTTCTTGTGAAAATGGAAATACAACCATCTTGGCAAGAATACTTTTGTATAGCATACATATCTACATTAGGCTGTGAAAAAGTCAGAGAGATTGCGTCATCAGAACCTGTAGCTGTGAGGTAGGTAGCTTGTGTTGTTTTGTTCCTATTCCTTACCTCTAATAGGCTTTTTCTATTTTCTTTTTGATCATCAAATTTTAAGCATTCAACGATTCATATGATGTTTTGGATACTTCCCAAAGAACTTATGCTGTACTATAACTTATAATAGTTTCCAATAGGAAACACCTAATCGATTTGGAATAGGTAGGAATATTATTAATGAGACAACGTGGTCGTGTAAGTAAAAAACGAAATTACTATGTTAATGTATTGTTACAGTTCATTATACTTCAAAAGTAGGTAATAGTATTCTCCTTCTTCTTCAGGTTAAACCATTAACTTCCCCAGTTTACCACATATTGCCTGTGCAATTTATAAAAGACATAGCTTAAATCCTTGAAACAGAGATGACCCAGACTTACGAATTTCAGTTCCAAGGATCAAGTTCCGTTATCGGCTTTTTGAAGATCACACTGGCTAGAAACGTTTGAAACTGACAATATTCCAAGCATTCTCCTATTTTCCACTGCAGATGTTAGCCTTGAAATATTAATTTTTTTAATGAATTTTCGGCATTTTGTTTTCATTTTTATTTTATCAAAGTGTGGAAATGGTTTTGAGTATTCTGAAGAGAAATATTATACACAAAAGAAAACAAGTCATTCCTATAAAGGTGAAATGTAGAACCTTATTCTTTCATGAAGTTATTGATGCTCATGGTGACGTGAACCTTTTCATCCAGATTCGTCTGAATTGTTTGTGTACTGTATGGCCTCCAATTATGCATCTTCACTCAATAGGATTAAGAACTTGTGACTGAAAGCTTATCAAAGGAGTTAAGTTTTCTTTGGGGTATTATAGATTTGTATTTGTAACTATGTTATTAATTTTTAAAAATAATTAACTGAATATTTTTTTAGTCACAAGCTTGCTGTTTGGGCGTGGAATACATGGAACCCTTGTGATGCCGTAGCTATTATATTCTTCTTCATCGGTCTTTCTCTGCGACTGAAGCCGTCATCACAAGACATAGGCCGTGTCATGTTTTGTGTGGATATAGTATATTGGTATCTGAGAATTTTGAATATCCTTGGAGTGAATAAGTATTTAGGTAAGGATTACTGAGAAGTAACGTAATTTTAGTTGAAGCTATGATCTGAATAGGTATTCTGACATTAGTCTCCACAATGGTTTTTTTTAGGTATCTTAATTAAATAATTAAATTTCTATGTCAATAAGTAGGTACCCTTGTAGCAATGTAACTTAAGTAGGCGCAAGGTTCTTGAGGAGAAATAACACCGAAAAAGTTTGCCTAGGTTCCCACAAGAGTGCATATTGAAGTTGTGTATTGTAAAGCACTTGAAAGTTCATGTAATGGTAATCAGTGCCATAATTAGGTACACTTTTAAATTATAGACTTTGAAAAGTAAAACGCTCAAAAGTATCCTTTGTCTTAGTTTAAATTTAGAATTTGACAAGTATAGATGTTTACAAATGCCGTAACCCTAGACTTTTGCCACTAATTCTGTGCCTTTTAAATTCTTTCATTACATCTGTTCCCCATAATAATTGTTGATAAAAGACAGGGAAAATCACTCAGTGGTTGCATTATTGCCAAAAGATACTCAGAAAGATGTGAATCATCTTCTCATCAACCATTTCTTTCCTACCATTATTGTTTTTTAGCATTAGGTGGGAAGTAAGATCATCATTGTTAGAAACTATATAGAATAAAAATAATGTGACTGCAGAATTGGTTGTCTTCTAGGTCCACTTGTTACAATGATGGGCAAGATGGTCAAGAATATGATTTACTTCGTCGTTCTTCTCGCAGTTGTCTTGATGAGCTTTGGAGTGTGTCGACAAGCAATCCTATATCCGAATTCTGATCCCAGTTGGTCATTGGCGAAGTATGTTTTCTATCAACCATACTTCATGTTGTATGGTGAGGTAAGTTTTTTACTCTAGGCTTTTGTTTTAAATAAGTTTTTGTACATTTTGAATGGTTTTTAAACTTTCCTCCATGTAAATAAGAAATGCAATTTCTTAATGAAGGAGTTCATTTCATACTTTTACAATCATCTATCAGTTTTTAAAAAGTATGACGGAAATTTTTAAATTCGTATGTGGAAACTTCGAAAACCTCAGAAAAACGTTCAAATTCTATGTTTAAACTCATCTGATCTTATCTTATACTCAGTGTAATTTCTATTAAAACATTCAAATATTAATATGTACCAGATTTTTGGGAACCAATTCTTTTATTAATTCATTCTCATGTTTTCTATTCAGATTGTCAGTTTTTGGTTTATAGTTCTAGTTTAATTCAACTATCCATAACTTTATTATTAATAGGTACTATTATCGATAATTCACTTTTTAGTTCACAATTTATAAGGGTATGCTTCCCAATGTCATCACACGTTTAAAACATTCTTGTTCTCTATCAGCTTTATGAGTAAATACTCATAAGTAGGAGGAAGTATGAGCAAATACTATTACAAACATAAATCTAATCTCAAGTTCACACTGGAAAAATCGTATATTAATTTTGTTGATTTCCATTTTTTAATTTTTTATTGGGGTCCATATCATTTTCGTCATCTTTAGGGAACCATCACCATCAACCAAACGTCAGCTAAAAAATATTAGAAATCGCAGTTTTATCCAACATTTTGCGCATTGGGCTATACTTATTCAATTTTCTTATCTTCTATTTATCCTTTAGAAAGTGTACACGAATAATTTTGAGTTTCGCTAACAATAGAAGAATAATCTAAGACCTCAACAGATTCTCAAGGACAATACTTTTTGTCTGGATAAATTCTTGTATTTCAAAAGTGACTGAACAATTGCAAAAAATATATTAATATGAATTTACATTATGACAAAAGTTGAGCAAAATATTATTTAAAACAAGTTTAGTTGGCATACATTTAAACACTAAAGAATAAAATTTAACATTTACTTATTGTTAGGAATTTATTGATTATCACTTGAAAGTTGGGTTGTATATTATGCTTTTGCATTAAAAATCAATTTACTAGCTTTTTTGATATTTTATTTCTATTTAACCAATGAAGATTGCCAATATTCTAAGGCCAGAATATTCCAAAAAAGTGTTTGGAACCACACTTTGACCGTCAAACATCAATTTAAATGCTAGATACATCTTAAACATTTGAACACTGAGATTTTCTTACTGTTGTTGGATCAAAAATTTACTATTGTTTGGTTATTCATGTTTTTGTTAAACTTTTATATATTTTCATAACAGATATGTTGGAAAGTAAGCTGGGAAAGATACCAGTTCTCTTGAAGTAGGTAGTATTTTCCTACATAGTTCCCAATATGGAGTTTTATGAAAAATGTCTCTCCACCCTTAAGAAATGGTTAGATAAATTCAATTCACTCCCTACTTCTGAAAGTTTCGACTGAGACCAATATCTTGCACATAGAATCGAACATACCTTGCTGAATGTGTAAGAGAACATTTCCAGGCACAACTCACCCTTTTCAAGTGTGCATGTGTTCTGATTTAAGTTTGCATCTGTCGAACCATTATTATACATTTATGAGAATCATCTGTTTCATATTAGTATCACCCACTTTAAAGTAATTCTCTACATAACTTGGCTTTCATTTTCCAATATTCTTATAGGTTTGTCAGGAGAAGATGGAACGGGTGGTTCCTATGAAACGTATTGTAATGAAGAAGAGTAGAATAAGCTTGGCATATGACAGTTGCATACTCAAGAAGGGTGAGTTGTTCTACGGATTTGTGGAATACGAATTTATTTAGTAGGAATTGGGGAAATGAACTCATGGAACTAAATGTGCATAGTTCAAAAGCAACTTTAAGAATGTGCTTCTTGCAATTAGCATTTTCAGAAAGAAAATTATGCCATGACGTGTGCTTATATTATTGTTCCCACAATCCTCCCATATTTGTTTAAGGGTTCGTTTTGCGTGTCGAGTCCTCAACTTTTCATGTACCTACATCTAGGATTCTTTGGGAATACCTATTGGTTTTTGTCCCATTTTTATTATCACTCTTTGATAGCAGGAGTCCAATAATTATAGGTACTATACCCTAGCATTACACCTCATTATTGTATTAAATGTTTGTTTTTCAGCAATTTTTCAAAGAAACAATATAATTTTTGTAGTAGTATTTCCGAGAGGTTTTCCATGTATTGCTAAATGTAACATTGGAGGGCCAAAATTCGTATAATTTATTATTTAAGCAGAATATTATCTATAAAGAGCTAATAGGTACATCATGAATAGAAACGTTTAAAATGTTTGTACTCAATAATATCAATTGAAAATGTTTGAAATTGCAAATGAATATTGCAGTTGATCATTATATAGCAGTATATTATTTGTTTGAAGTTTGAGTGGAAAATTAATTCAACGTTATCTACACACTTCTGTGCATATGGGATAAATTCAATAAAAATGTTGATAAAAAGTCATAAAATACGAAAATTTGTTAAAATGTCTGAAGGTGTAGAGCACAAAACAAAAAACTTTATTTCAATTTATATAATGATTGTACAAAGCTTTACACTCAGATTCTGAGCATAATTAATTAAGAAAACATTGTTCATACATGGCTTTGTAAAAACTGTGGCTTTTTATTTTCTGTCAGTTGCAGAAAAACAACGTTGGTATAGGAGGTTTTGAAATCATAGATCTGATAAGTTGTCCATGTTTTAGGTATTTGCTGATACAATTGATCCACCTTGTGGAGATGCCCCAGGAATGCAACCCTGTCAAACAGGCCGCTGGATTACTGTTGTTGTTATGTCGACCTATCTATTAGTTGCCAATATTCTTCTCATAAATCTACTTATTGCTGTGTTTAATAATATATTCTTCGAAGTGAACTCTGTATCTCACCAGGTAAATCAAAATTTGTTATATTTAGGTACACATTTGTCACTTCACTTTCTTAGGCCGACTTTTGGAGAATTATTTTAAAGCTTCTAGCAAGGACTATAAGAGTTTTTTATTATTAAACAAGTTCTATTGGTTATGAACAGGCAGGATATGCTGCATGAACAGTAGTTCATCCTGCTTATTGATTGCTTACGTAGTACCTACCAAAAGAATTTATCTTTGGCCTTTGAAGATGTTGTCATGTACTTCAACCAAGTTGACTCAGACATGCTAATGGCTGTGAAATGCAAATTTTCCCCCCAAGATACATTCCATAAAGTTTGTCAGGCCTCAATTTAAGTTGTCAGTTTAATTCCATTCAAATAAATATAAATTTAATGATTCATTTCCTGAGTGAAGCAAAGCTCTCATGTTTTTGCAGGTATGGATGTTTCAAAGGTTTACCGTAGTCATGGAATATGAACAAAAGCCAGTTCTCCCCCCTCCAATGATTTTTATAAGTCATATATACTTGTTACTGAAATTCCTGAGAAGAAAAGTTCGTGGAGACAAAGAAACATATGACAACGGACTGAAACTCTTCCTGGATTCAGAAGACCTTGAAAGATTATACGATTTTGAGGAAGAATGTGTTGAAGGTTATTTCAGGGAAAAAGAAAATAAGCTTCACCAGTCTACCGAGGAAAGAATCAAACAAACCACAGAGCGGGTTGAGAATATTTCTCAAAAAATTGAGGACATCATACAAAAAGAGAACAATCAAAATTCCTCTCTACAGGTAAGACGCCTTAGACGAAAGAACTTGCTAATCACTCAACTAGAAAAGAAATTAAGATTGAGATGGATGAGATAATCAACGTAATGTTCCAAAAAACTTGTTTATAAGATGCTGTCAAATAAAATGTATCAAATTTTACCAGTTATACTGCATATCACAAGTTTATTTTTATTTTATTTATTTATTTTCACTACGTTTTAAATAGATTTCTCACCACGATTTAAAGTCAAAAAGTGTTTGGCACATCAGTTCACTTACCTAACATTCACATTTCCAGCATTTAAATAAGCCGAATCAGCCAAATTTTGTTATTGTGATTTTTTTATCCCGATTTGTCTAGTAGTCCAACGAACCTCTGAAATTTCGAATTTGCCATCAAGAGGGAGAATGAAGGGGGTAATTTCCGACCCAATTAGACAATGCCCTAGTTACAATTCTGAATTGATTTTCGTGATTCATTTCCTAACCAGTTCCTTAAATAGATTCATTTTATGTTGAAATAGAAGGGGTACATCCAATAAAATCATTATCTATTTGTATCCCCACAAAAATCATACACAAACCAGACAGGGACGTCTCTGTAATACATGCACTACTTACCAATATTTTTCATATACTTAGTTATGCGGACAAAAACTCATTCCTTTACTAATATTAAGCATTTCTATAGAAAATATGAGCTCTTTGGACAGAACTTTTAGCAATGACAGTTTTAGGACAGAACTTTAAGCAAGTAGGATCTCAAATTGAAATAAAAAAGTGCTAAAAACCCCTTAAAAAAAGCTGAATCTGCTAAAATCTTTGCATTTATATTTTATAGCAGTTCATTACTTTTAATTAGTCTATAAACTGGAACGTTTAGAAATGTGTGCACAAAATGGGGAATGTTCATGTGTTGGAATTTTGCACTTTTGACTTCTGATTCTGATTCAGCACACTTTAAAACCCCTTAGTACCAATTTTCGGCTTAAAAGACCGTTCAGCTTGAATAATAAATGATTAGGAAGATCACGAGTGACGTAGTAGTGCAAGGGAACTGAGGGTTCCCCCCAGGCAGGCAGGGCCGTGACGTCATCGTGCAAATGAATTTCAAGAGCCGTATTACCGGTCAGATACCCATCATATAGCGTCTTTTTGTTCCCCATCAAGGTATATTGAAAAAGTGCTCAAATTTCATTTAAATGTGCTAACAAACAAAAAACAAAAAAAAAAAAAAAAAAACTTTCAAGGACATGGCACAGAAGCTTCCTCGTGGCCTTTACATCATGTCACAATTAAATGTTCAGAAATTACCGGTTTCCCATTATCATGAGGATATAGTGCTGGGCAACCATAAATTAAAACCTGACTAAATCTGTTCAACATTGACTGACTTATGACTGTCACAAGAAAATTACGTTCACGCATGCACTGAGCGTACTGATGACTCAATCATAATGAAACTGATAGGGGACCATCTAGGGCTAAACCCACGCTATTCCGGAAAATTGCATCATGCGCTCGCTCATGCACACTGCGTACCGTGGATTTAATCATGATGAATGTCATAAGGGACCTCAAGTGACCTTCCCCGCATCATCCCTGAAAATTTGATCAAAATCTCTTCAACATTGACAGACTAATGAGTGTAACAAGAAAATTACGTTCGTGCATGCCCAGAGCGTACCCCTGATTCAATCTTGATGAAACTAATATGGGACTATCTTGGGCTAAACCCACACTATTACTGAAAATTTTATTAAAATCCAATCGAAATCGTGGAAGTTATGGCTGTTGCAAGAAAATGTGGACAGACAGACAGACGTGAAACCAAATTTATTCAGGAGGCAATGAAACGCAAAATGCGAGAGAAAATTTTGATTTTGGAGCACACAAATGTTTTCATTTCGAAAGTGAAAACAAAGCTTTGCCTTGCAGACTCGGAAGCAATAATAATAATAAATAATAACGTCAAAAAATTGTTTGAAACTCTGAAATTTGTTTCTATAGGTTCTGGTAATATATTTTTTAGTTTTTTCATAAATTTTGTACTTAGTTACTTTAACTTAGTGCACAGAAACAGAAAACATTGACTCGAATATAATAAGAAAATCCGCTTAAGTCATGGTGCACAACTGGAACTTCTTATTTTTGCCACAGTATTTTTTGGATCCCTGATTTATCGTTCATCGAGGGCACTGTGAGACACTTCAAAATATGTATCTTCTTTAATTTATTTTGATTTCAGGCATTTGAGTTGAGATTAAGAAAGCTAGAGGATATATCTGAGCAAACCGCTGCAACATTGTCTGTTATACACAGATTCATGAGTTTACACAGCAAAGTCGATACAACTGACTTCAGTGGTGATGGGGGAGCACTTGGTGGCACCTCAGGAAGCGGTGGTGGACAATTAAGAATGAGAAGGGCTAGTGAACATTCTGAGTCAGAAGTAAGGAATGAACAATTTTTTTAATTTTCAATTTGGTAATTACTTTTTTCTCCAGATTTTTAAAATGCATTATTTGTTTAATCATTTGTCATAATCAATCGTCCATGAGCTATCCTCTTATATATTGCATCAAGAAAATGGAAAGTGTATCAGAGGAGATAACCTTGTCCTGGTGATGTAATTGGTTATCAGGTGTTCACCCACAAGATGGGCCAGTCACCACTCTGACTGAGCTTTGATATTTCTAAGGTCCATTATTAGGCTTGATGGCATTGATGTCCGGCTTCTTTCCTTGGTCAATCGGCATATGATACAGTCTCTCTCTTTCCATAACTCTCCGATGGACGAAAGAACACCTGGTATCTGGTTGGCAACTGTATTGTAACATAGAATGTGACCACAATGGGTCTGCGGACACTACAGTTCTACATTACAGGCATGGCAAAGCGTATTAACTGTCCCACGACTATCTCTAGATCACCTCCTCCTGATTAGGCCACCTGGATGACATGAAAGTCCTGGTAGTTGAGGGCCCTCTTGATTTCCCTTTCTATTTATGAAGTGGCCCAGCCGGCGTAAGTCAAGTGGATACGACTGGACAAGTGTGTACAAATAATCCGCAATTATTATCAAGCCTAATTAATAAAATTGACAATAAACTCAAGGTCCCTTTTTTTATATTGTGTTGTGTTGAATAAAAAAAAAAAAAAAAAAAACTTTGCTCATGCAGATAAGTGGTGCAAAAAGAAATAAGGTGCAGATGAGTCATGGCATCTCCCCTATGCCTGAACCACAACCACACTTTCGCAAAACTTCCTCAGCTTGGTACTCGCTGCTATTGCAGTATGATTAAGATTTTTAGCTAGTTAGCAAAGAGAACTAACTTGATTTTTATACTGTGTTAGTTAATCTTTAATATTAAGTTCATATCCTACTAGGTAAAATTAAAAAATATACAGGTATAGGTATATATTTTCTCAAATCTTTATCTTAATTTCCCTTTTTGGGGAAACACCATAGTTATCAGTTAACTTATTTAATCTTAACAGCTGATTTATGTCAGTTACTGTATTGCTCTTGGGTGTAAGCACCATACCCCAAAACTTAATTTTCTAAAATGTTGTTTCTGGGGATTTCAATGTTTTCCACTAACTGCAGACAGACAGTTTTTCTGGTAGAGTTAAAACTCTGTAATGCAAGAGTTCCTTAAAGAAAAAAAAAGTCAAATTGGGTATGTGAATCACGTGTTAGGTGAGAATGTAACATATGCAGTGGTATATAATGTGCGTCAAAATATTTCTACGTTTATTATCAAAGGATTGATGCAAGAATTATTCATAAGTATTTATATGAAAACAACATGATTCCTCTGTACATTAATTTAGCAATCTCTAAAATGAACACATGGAGTCCAGGTAGGTACTACTCAAACTAGTGTAACCAAAGGTCTATGGCAATCTGACAACAGATTTGTTCTGTTCAGATTTCAATGGACTTCAGTGCATTAGACCGGCAACGTAAACGAGGTCCGCCAGTAAGAGCATTGACTGAAGTAGTGCCTGAACATTTAGTCCCTGATACATTACACTTTCATGCACATCCAAGGCCAATCCCACCTTTTTTGAGAAGTGACACTCTTAAGATGCCGTGTACCGAATCGGATGAGCCTCCAGACAGCAAACCTATCTATGTATGTATTTTTGAATTTGGCCGTCAGCAGAATTGGCTGCATGCCTAGTGTTTCGACTCTGACCTTTACGAGACAAGATTGAGTTTTGGGCATTTTCTTGCACTTGAAACAGCCTATTTTTTAGTTGTTGGGCACCCCTCGCACAATTTTATACGATCCCCAAAAATAATTGCAGTCTTGTTTGCTCTTAGATGGTAGGTATTAGAGTTTGTGTGAGAATGAATGATTACCTACCTATATCTTTCAGTGTCTCAATGACTTTTGCTTCATATACAATCATTTATTCCATCCTAAGTAATATTTGTCATTATTTCATTAAATAACTTGTGAAGGATTAAAAACATACCTACACATAAACTAATATAATCATTGTTTAAGTAAAACTAAACAATGTACTAAATAATTATTCAATGATACGATTTTGATGAGCTGGGCAACTTTGTAATTTATACCAAGCTGTGACTAAAAAACGTCATCAAATTAGCAGTTTTTTGTTTGATTTTGCAAAAAAGTGGGCCAGCTTTAAATTGTGAAGAAACTCCACAGTAAATTGAAATTTCTGGACATAATTTCATTAACCTGCCGAATTTCAAGAGGTTTTGTTTGAAAATCTTGATAATGAGTCGAATCTGTATGGCGTAAGGCTAGAAAGGATCATGTTGTTATAAAAACCTGGCCACTTTACAGCCTTTTGCTTCAATTTTTCAACAACTTTCTAGTGACTGAGTGACCCTGCCGCTCCTTTTGAACATAATTAGTGCTTCTCTTGGGACACTTGATAGAAAACTGTACACTGAAGATGCTTTACCTTATCAGCTCCCAATCAGAATCCAAAAATTTACAATGTACCTAGCTGCATGCCTTAGATGTTCTTAGATTATTTTAGAAGTTTTATTTTTTTATGTTTTTTCTACAATTTATTGTACCTACAGCGCATTATTTATCATTTGAGAGCCCCAAGCATGAATTTGTAAAAATGTGTTAAAAAAAAAATGAAAAAACCAACCTCTGTACAATAAATTATTGAATTTACGTGAGTAGTATTTGAGATTATCTGCGAAATGAAATGGTGGAATGATTTCCTGTTGGTACTCTCTTACTACCGTTCACCTGCTATTGATGATGTATATCTGTGTGTATGGAACAATTGCAATGATAGTTATAATCATAAAAATGTAGCAACATCATGTTAGCAATATACCTGGAGGATAGATCATCAGAAGAAGATATACCAGCTGATTGGCACTTCCGGTTATGGTTCCAGGGATTTATTTTATACTCTTTTATATATATACCTATATATATATATATATATATATATATATATATATATATATATATATATATAGGGAGAGAGAGGTGGGGAGGGAGGGAAAGAGAGAGAGAGGGAGAGAGAGAGCCCTCCCCTTAAAATCTGTTTTTTTTTTTTTTTGCAAAACCCAACAATCACACACACAAAAGGTTTCGTTTGTTGGAAAGCGCTTTTTGAGCATAGTAAATATTCTAATATCACAAAATGTGTTAAAATCGTTTGAATATTTTTCTGCAGAATATCAATTGAAAAAAAAGTACAATCATAACTTAGACTGCTTTCCCACAAAAATGTGCCCGTTTAAATAAAATGTGCTAAAAAGTCGCTAAAATCTTGACTCAAATTATTGAAAATCCTAAAAAAAAATTTTCATTCGAAAATATATTCTTCAATGTTTTATTTGCATTTAGGGCAGAGCCCTTTACAATTTACATACAAGTTCATCTTTAATATGTAGGTAGATACATATCTGCAAAAATTATAATATTTATAGTATATAAGATATAATTAAATAAAGTTAGTTGATGGTTTATGATTCTTAGTAAGAATGACACAAATAATGAATAATTCTACGTACAAATTTGATTTTGATACAAGTATAAACATATGTTTTTAATTAAATTGGTATCTGAAAAGTACTTAGTTAGGTGCTGCCTACTATTTAGTGCATTAATGTTATAAGAAATAATTTCAGTGGGATTTAAGTAGCGCACAATTCAGGTGGGGTTTTCAAAAAAGGGGCGGATGGTAACTGCATTTATTGCATACCTAGTAAAGACACTATATTTTTGTATGACAAGCGTTAGGGTATGAATTAATTATTTTTACGCACACAAAGTCAGTACTGAGATGTGACGAATAAGAAGAATATTGTTTAAATAAAAGATTTAGCATGTTATTCTGGTCATGCTAGAATACTGGGGCTTTTCTACAGTTAAGACAAATTTTGGTGTATTTCAAATATCGATTTGGGGCAGAAATGTGTGGGATTGAAAGAAGATGTTAGATTTCCTGCATACCTATGTATTTATAGAAACAATTGGTGACAGAAGTATAAATATAAGTAATATTCCAAAAACCAAATGCACCCTTTGATGGAATTGCTGAAACCTAATGAACTCATTCCATTCAATTCTATTTTTCTAGATTTCTGAAGAAAGCTCAGTACCAGAAGAAGTTGAAGAAGAAGAAGGGGAAAGTAGAAGAAGTTCTTTATTATTTACAGTTATTAGACAACTATCTCAAACCCATTCAGAACCTGAAACTGCAGATTCTTCAGTCCGTCAAGGTATGGCGACAGTCGAGAGGTCTGTAACGTGGGCAGAACCTAGGATCAAAGTAATTCCCCCTTCCAGTCACCCTCGTTCCATGTTGATGGCTATGCATTCCGAATATACAAGGTAATCTTTAGATTAAGTGAAAAAAACTAACTTTTTTCTCCGTCTACCTATGATGACTGTGCTGACCATAATCAAATATCGTTCTATAAATATTATTTTCACTATTCAGTTCCTGATATCGTAATTAGTTCAATTCAAACGGTTTCCCACAAATCCTATGCTCAAGATTTTGATATTATTTAACACACTTTAATTGAAGGAGGTTATGCACAAAACGGCCAAGCGTCCAAATGTCAATTGCATTTTTGGTTTCAATTGAATCGTCGTGATGAGTGCTTTCATAATATTTTCAGTTCGCCCTCTATTGTGTTTTGTACGATCTGTGGTAGATAGACGGTTTATACGAAACATTACAACTAAAGACTGCTCCAGAGTTTTGCACAATGTGAAACGATGCCTCTCCAGGCACTTAGCTAATCCGTGCAAAACTCACATAGTTTCCAGGTACCATTGGTTGGACATTTTCTTTTCTCTGAATCATTTGAATCCTCTTTAAGGGCACCCGGTAGGCAAAAAAACATTTTTCTAGGTAAATTTTTATGTATAACCAAAGGTATAACCAAAAGTATTAAAAATAAATAAGTAGATGAAAAATATTCGTTATTATCAAAAATAAAACATCATATAAATAAAAATCCGTTTCAAAACACTTTAAAGCCAAATCTTAAAACTATACCTATATATTTGAAAAATAAAAAAATTAATAGAATAAATACCCATGAAAACATAATGAGATAAAAACCATAAGTGACTGCATGTTTTATTTCCAATATATTCGTACGTACCATGAAAAATAATAGTGGATAAATGGTAGCAGAACAGCAAAAGTCAATTAGCACAAATCATCCAACTGAAATGACTTGGTCGGTTTGTACAAATCACTTTCAGATGATAACGTTATTGTTTGTTACTGACGATGACCTAACCGTCGAAAACGATTCAACATAGTAACTTTTTATTTTTCATGGAAAAAGAACATTTTTCACTAAGTTCCGTTTTTCGTCTGGTAGATGAGAAGTTTCACTTCGTTCCAAAGGTATTCTTAATTTTAGGTTTTAAGTGTGAATGGTAGGATTTATATAGATCGGTAATAGTTGAGATTGTGATACCAAAAAAAAAAAAAACTAGTTTGCATGTATTTGTGTGATTGCAGCATCACGGATGAACTTGAGACAGTTTGTGGTTTGTTAAGCCCTCCTAAGTCACCTAGCCTACTAACCGCTCCTAGACATGGAGAAGGGAATATTGCCGTAAAACGGTCACGCCACCATTCCGAGATGTCTAATCCAGAAATGGCTCGATTTCTGGAAAAAGAACACCTACGTGATGCAGAGGAGAGTGATTATCTGTTAATGGAAGGACTGATACAGAGAAGGCTGAAAGCCTCTGATGATGACAAATTTCAAAATAACGCCTTCTTCCTAGCTACAACTCCTGAAATGGAAAGATACCAGGTATTGCAGTGCTATTCTTGTAATGTCTCTATTCATCATTGTTGTAAAAATTGAGGTAAACGGGACACATCAAAAATCGTTGTGGAAGATATTTGTCAGTAGGTATGACAAAAGGCGAGGAATGACAAGGGGGGTGAGAAACTTCGACAGGTTTTTCGTGTCTTTAGAGAGTTTTTGGCGACTTCAACTTAACGTCACCCGTCACCCTAGTCTTGAGGGAGCAAACGAAGATGCTAACCCAAATGGAACCTGGAGAACGGTTGCCTTAATTTTGATGTCATGTTAACGGTGGTTGGGTAACGCGATATTTTCCCCCCAGCTGTCTTGTTGTCTACTGGTTGACTAATCAATTTCTTCATTTCGATATGAAACGCCGATTTTCAATCCTGAATTCGAATTTCATGTTAGTTTCAATACAAATACGGGCTAATTTCTCATTTTTAGTTTTCAAATCGTAAACAGGGGATGGATAGTAAGCCTCAAGTGTGGAACACCGCGGTTTACTTGCACTTATAGGTCATTAGTCGTTACGAACTTCATGTTTTTGGGTTTTCCGTTGGGCAAATTATCAACAAGTATGAAAAAGTATTCATCTCTATGACAATGAAACAGGATTTTACCTGACAAAATCATCAGTGGAGGCAGCACTTCACGTAATGTTCACGAGAAAATAGCTGAGAGTTCAGGTAAACTAAGAACAATACTGCGAAGAAGTAGTGTCTTGAAACTCAGTTTTCTAATTTAAAATATGTGAAATGATAATAGAAACAAGGCTCTAATCGACCAAATAGAGCCTGAGCGCAAAAGAACGGAACTTTTCGATCGAGTTGAAGGCTAGTAAAGCTGGACAGCGGAGGCGGACTTCAGATGGCACATTCGGTTTCTACGCGACTTGAAACGTAAATTATCCAAGTTTGAGGGGTGTTCAAAAACCTACCCTCTACATCAACATAATTAGTTGGTAATGTGGCATTTGAAAAGAAAAACTATTATATTTACTTCAGCAGTATTCGAGTAATTTTGAAGTGAGCAGTAGGGTTACATTTACAGGAAGGTTAGGCTGGTGTCGTGTGCCTTTAGGTCCCCAAACGGGTGACGTTAAATGAGCCATTCTAACGTACGACGTTGCTAACGTCCCCTCAAGGTCACGTACTCTTGGGTACGTTAGGGTGACGTTAAGGGTACGTTAGTGGTCACCAAAAACTCTCTTTTGTTGTGACTCCCCTACACTTGTATTACATAAGCTCCTTTAATATGTTAGTTTAGCATATCAAAATCTATTAAAATCTTCCAGCATTGGGAAGAGAATTTTAATTTTGTCCAACCTCAGTTATGAGATATTTTGGTATGAAAGCATACGGTTTACTAATATATGCATTACCGATGTCCCTTACTGTGTGTATACAAAGTCTACTTTCTTTTGCCTGTTAGAATAATAATTTTGCGTACCTCATGAAAAAATACTGAAATTGGAAACTTTTTTGTGTTGGCAGTTCTCATGTTTGATCTAAGAATAAGATTTTATGCCTTTGAGAATCCGCAACTGCAAGTTTTCAGTTCAAAACCCTAAATGGTTTAGCCATAAAACTAGTAGAAAGAAACTGAATTGACGTCATCGGTGGATGTTGCTAAGCCCCCCCCCCCCCCCCCCAGAAGGACTCAGGGGTGATGTTGTTCCCCCATGACGTGTGAAATTTTCCAAGTGGAACAAATGAGCTTCATGCTTTCTAGATGAACAGATGTGCTTTAGAGCGTTACTTGAGTTTTTGTAGGTGAAAGGTAGGGGGCAATAATGAATATTGAAACTAAGTGACTAAATAATCGTATGCCCTTATGACCATGTTCCATGGTGAATTGAGTGAAGTTTTGTCATTCTGGTTTTAGGGTAAACTCAGGAGATCGAGCGCAATCGAAGGGGATATACCTACACCTCATATATCAGCATCAACAACACCAAATATGCAAAGTCCTGTAGAAGAATGTGCTTCAACAGGAAACGATAAAGAACCAGGGTTGATAGAAGAAGAGGCGCAAGAAGTCGCACCAAGAACTCTATCACCATCAGGATCGTCTAATTTCCCCTCTAAAAAATTATTTAAAAATGCCCAAAAAGAAGTCCAGTTATGAAAGTCATTAATTATGTTTAAATTCGTACGTGGCTGGTGGTGCCTATTTTACTGTAAGATGGTGCCTATTTCGTATCTAGTCATCTGAGTGAACATGTCTGAATATAACATGTTTTCCTGTTTTTAAAATTTACAATTAATTGATAAGCGTTCGATTGAATGATGAGGCAAATCCAAATCGAAAAATATGAATAGGTCAATAAGTTGGAATTCAGTATTTCAATGAGAGACTTGTACAATAATAATTTGTGTAGCCAAGTATTTTGATAAGGATAAAACGTGTTGTTAATAATATTAATGTAATAGTACCTTTGATGTATGTAATTCACCTGTTATTCACCCCTATTGTCTTCAGTCAAACATTTGCATCTATAAGGATAATTTAAGGATGGGTATCGATGACCAAATTTGATGGGTTCACATTAACCCTTTTTTCAATCCTTAGAAAACCACAAATATACATTTTTTAATCCAACGGAGAAATAACTCTACTTTCTTCACTCAAATTTTTTACAAAGTGTGATTTTAACATTATTGATCAGTTCATTAACTAAAATAAAATTTGTATTTTTGATAGAAAACTTGATATATTTCATATTTTCACTGGCTATAAAACAGAACAAGCATATTCTGGTGTCATCTAATGCGTTTTCCAAAGGATTTTGTACTTTAGTTGGTATTTAAACAATATTAGGTATTCAAGTAAATGTAATCAGAATGGCTCTATAGGTACACACATCTGACATTTATGATGGAAAACATTTGGTGTGAAGACCCACTTTGCTTTTACAACTAGTATTCAAAACCAGTGGGTGCTAATTTTAAATTCTTTCTATAAATCCATGAAAATTATTGTATTTACCAATATTTTTTTGCCTCGAGGGTCTTTGGGAGTATTGTTGGATCCTAATACCATTTGCGCACAGGTAATGAGTTATTGGGATGAGTTTGATATAAAAAAAGCCTTGTAGTCATTTGGAAGAAAAGTCTAAAAAACTATGTATATTCACCTCCTCTGATTTTTTTTGTATACTTTTATATTATAAATCACAAGAGTTGATTTTACAGCAATGCTTGAGTATAAAAAACCAAACCAAGAAACTGGATTGTTTTGTATGTCTTCAAGGAGGTTGGAATGCTCTGCATGTCATACTTACTGACAGCTGGGTGATTGTTCGAGAGTCTTACATAAATGTATTTTATTGGTGAAGTTTAGTTTTTAGTTTGAGTCTAGGCCATAGATTGAGAAATTTCTAGTAACAAATTTTCAAACCGATCACATATGTAGGGGTCACGGGAAAGAACGATCGGAGTCAATTTTTGCTCCGAAATGAGATAGTGGTGCCATCTTGCAGGTCTTGGAGAAACGAATCGAAGCATGTACCGCTTCGGGAAAGAATGATTAAGGTTAGTGTCAAAATTCAGAGGGAAAGATTTTAGGTGCAACGAAACAAAGGTCAAGGTCCAGCAGTTTTCTTGAAAAAATCAATTTTTCCCATTCTCTTCATAAATTTTAAAACATTTTGATTTTGGTTTGTTCATTAAAATGTGTTTTATCAATGAAATGACTATTTGGAGTAGAGAATTATTTACCCTAAACCCGAAATATTACATTTGAAAGTTTAAATTTTGAATTTTGCAGATTTGTGAAGAAGTGACTCTGATCGTTATTTCCCGCGACCCTTCATATCTTCGTCTTTCTCTTCTGTGCTGGGAAAGTTATTTCATGAAATCTCTCTACAACGAGATAAGTTTTAGTTAGAAATCTTTCTACAACTTGTGATGGAAATGGATGGTTCCCCCTTTGTGTTCCTTGATACTGCTGCCCCCTAGGTTAAACTTTGAGCATCTTAGGTACCACCTGCCTTCCAGGTTATCCTCTGGGTGTTGCAGGCTAATCATCTCAGACTTTGGAAGGGATAGCAACTCCATTTCCATCTCCTCATTGTCATAAGCTGCTAGGTTTTAGCGGTTTTGAAAAAGGACAGAAAACATGGAAATGTAGAGATCACGGAGGGGTTCTTCAGGGGAAAATTATTACATTATCAAGCAATTGAGTGCTCGATACCCATCTCTGTATGTAACGTGAACAATGAGCATCACATTAACAGTATCAAGTGGTGATTGATTTTGAATTTTATTACATTTTTGTTTAGATTACATGTGCTTCACATATCGCATTCTGGTGAAAGGATGTGTGGTTTTATTAATGAATTATGTGTTGGATACATTCAACTGAGCCAATGACGCTGATCAAAAGATTAGCTCAATCTTACGATGCTTTTTAGCCTATGACAACACAAATATCTACCCATTATTATGAAGCTTGTTACTATAGTCCTTGACATGAAAATGCGAGACCAGCTAAGCCTCGCTAATTTTCAATACATAGCAACACAAGTTGGGGGGACTTCCCGTTTGACGTGTAATGCCCCATATATCAGTCCTCACTACCGACCGAACTTCTTAAAATCGAATAGATGCCTCTAACTACTAATTTGTATAATCTTCCTAAATCTTTGATAGGATGTGAGCGAAAATGAATTTGAAAGCCCATTCTTCAATTAGTTAGTTAATAGTGGTTCATTTCAATGATCACAATCCTCTCCTCACAAAAGGATCAATGAATTTTCTGATAACTCGAAAAAAAAAGAAAAAAAAAAAATATATATATATATATTAACTGTCAGTCGTTAAAACTAGTAAATCCTAAGTTTGCTGGTTATGTGAGAAAATTCATCATAGGTTAGTCTGTGCCGTGGAAACCAAGCTCTCGTTCTGTGTCAGGGACTGTAGAGGAGTAATGCGAGTTCATTTTGTTGTTATGAATATGTGGTAGATGTTGATTCTCAGTTTTTGTTATCCAAAGACCAGACATGGGAAATATTCAGAATTTGAATTTCATTAAAGGTCCAGTCCAGTAAAAATAAAATGTATAGGTATTTTAAATACGAAACTGTTGAACCAAGGAGGAGACTTCACACTTTTTTTTTTCAACTTGTATGGGTGCTATTGGTGTTTTCTGTATAGAAGAATGAAAGTTGCCGTTTTAACGATGTTTTAGTCTTTTTCTATCTTCTCAGTGTTTGATGAATGGTTAGGAAAATATCGAATATAATTTGTACCTAGCCAAAGTTTCATTCTTGTGAATACCACCAAATCAATGGGAATGGTGTGGGAGAGAAGTCCAAATGACTACCTTAAAAATTATGGTCTTTATTATTATGTTTTTCAACATTCCAATTTTTCCACCCATTAAACAATTGTTTCAAGAGCTGGTTGGTTCATGATTGATGAAACCAAACTTCTGGGGCTTGAACCTTCTTTATCATTTATAGACACAATATAGAAAGATATCTACAGTTGTCTAATCTGTAAAATCATGTTTCTGGTTCGACACTCATATGGTTTCTGAAATATTGTTCAGCTGGATACGTAATTTCCAAGTAAGAAGGTGTTGAAAAAGTTTAGAAAAAAGGCAATCTGTCACTTTCAGTGCATAACTCTAAGACTATTTAACAATAAGTTGGTGTTTGCTACTGCTGAAGCTTGATCAGAAAAACCAGTCTAATGTTGTTGGCTATTTATACTACCTACTTCTTTCATTTTTTCTTTATCAATTTTCAGTCTGTGATTGATATTGTTTTGATATTGTTCTACACTTTTATAAAAGTTTCTTTTTATTTACTAAAGTATTTTCAAAGTCAGTGTGTACCCCTTTTCTCGTCATAATTCTTCCCTATTAACATGACTATGTTTTATAGCTGGACCTCTGTCTCTGAGGCTGCCACGCTTTCCCCAGCCTTGCCTGTTTCCTTCTTCACATCCGTTTGGGGGGTTAAGACCGTGTGGTCAGTCGGTGGCTCCTTTTGAGTACACTCAGCATAGTTTGGCTGCGATCAAGGAAAGGTTCTAATTTCAAGTAAGAAGATGATTGGGACAACCCAATGTGAAGCAAGGGCATTTGTGTTACAGTATAACAGTAATAATCCACTATTCCAGTTCCAGTTCCTAACAGTAATTCCATACCTGTTAGTGGTTGTTCCATGTTTACCAAGATTTGAGAAATCTGCCAAACTCCCCGTTTGAGCTATTTTTACCAAGGGTTTTACCACATCATGGCTTGAGATGACATTCTAGTGCTGATATCATGTTTTTATATGCATCATAACATGTTTTCCAAATGTCAATGATTTTCATGCAAAAAATTGAATATGTAGGCATGGAACGTAATGGAACTCGACAACAGAATTATAGACTGACCAGGTAAATAGTTCAGAATGAGATTTAGTCTGCTTTATATATGTTGTTTCCCCTATGCATCCAGTTACACTGGACCTCAAAGCATACACTAATGTTATTGATTGAATTCTTCATCAAGATGGGGCCACCTTCAGTGATGGGGTTCAGTATCAAAGTTCTTAGTGATATGTGAGGTTATATTAAAAAGCACTAAGGCGATTGTTGCACTGTAGTCTTCAGTGGCTATAGGGGATGGCCAAAGTATGGAAAGAGCGAAGCAGAGACGACGCACATCGTCAATCACCAGTTCAGTTGACGGTGGTTCTGTGACCACTCACCAACAACAATTTTTAAGAAAACAAGGAATGATTCATTAGATGCTCCCTCAAAAATAGCTAGCTGGAGAAAGAGAGATCAGACAGGCTGATGCTAAGGCTGTCGCTACTTGTTGATCGAATTAGCTCCAGGGAACAACGGAATGGTTTTCAAAATCCAGGAAAAGGAATGAAGGTGATGAACCTATTCCACGATCAAACTACAAGATCAAGAATTTGCCAACCACATATTATTTGGTTACATTCAAGGTGAACTCCTGCATCAAAGAGATTTGATCAATTGGCACCGGGAGCTGAGTAGACAAAGTTGGTGGTCTTTTCTGAGCTCTTCGTCTGGTGTAGGGAGAGGCATAAGTTCGAATTCTGTTGAGGTATCTATTATTGTTGGGTCATAACAATCCGTCGGCTTGTTCACTGGGTGCGACACTCCTTCAGCTATATTCGAAAAAGGAAAAACAACCATTGCAAAACTTGTGATGAGTAACATCTCTCTGCAAGTCGTGTCCTTTGTGTCTTTTATTCCACCATCTCAATACCGCATGAAATATAAAATGCCGAGAAACAGATGTTCCTCACAGTATACGATGCTCAATACATTAACAAGCAGCGCTACTTTGCATTCATCGATTCAAAGACTAAGGTGAAGCCTGATCTCTCCTCTCTTCCACCAACAAATGGTGCTACGAAATAGCCACTTATCGAGTTTACCACCAGGCCCAGGTATGGTTAAGAAGAAAAATCAATACCACAAAACGGAAATGGGGACCTGAGCCATTGCCAGCCATGAATCAAGCTGCTTCTCCTTCAATCCTCTCAATCATGTTCTGCTATTGCACTGAAAGATGCAGTTTCCTATACAGCTATAGAAAATCATTTCATCCTCTTCCTACCTCACCCCTCATTATTACTGTTCACGCAATTAGCTGACTTTCTTTAACCACTCACAATAATTTCTCCTCAACAATACATTTTCATTTGTT
Source organism: Adelphocoris suturalis (assembly GCA_030762985.1). Taxonomy (NCBI): domain Eukaryota; kingdom Metazoa; phylum Arthropoda; class Insecta; order Hemiptera; family Miridae; genus Adelphocoris; species Adelphocoris suturalis. The sequence goes on from CM061051.1 coordinate 22,359,376, forward strand.
CTTTTGCGTATCACTTACCAAGCGACCCGAATTCCATTGGTTCCAATTTATAACGTACCTACCAACTAGTTCTGGCTGAGTGCTAGTAACATGCTACACTTCTTCACTGAAATCTGAAAATCGTGATCCAACGAGCGCTCCTTGACACAGTACAATGAAAATCATAAATGATCTCCTCATACACCCAAAAACATATTCATGATTTAAACGTTCCTTCTTGAAGAGCAGGAAATTTATTAATTTTGCGCAGTATGAATACATCGTTATTGGGTTACTCTTTGCAACTGGTCCACGAAACATTATTCCATTTATGTAGACCGAAGTCTACTCTGCAGCTATTACAATCAGACGTTGTAATGTGGCTGGGCTATCGAGCAATCCACAGGACTATTCAGCATCTAACAGATTGGATACGTGGCAGATTATTTGTCCTTCTTTCACGCAGTTCAGTCATTTGTAGTCGCTACAGAGTAGGTGACCATTTACGAACCCTAAACCAGCTATTTGATTCTTTTATTTAGCAGCATGCACACTCTCGTCGGTGTCTCGTTGGTATCTGTGCACAAAAGTGATTTTATAGCATGAGGAGCATCTGGATCATCAGAAATATGAGCATCAAGATTTTGCTGTTTTAGAGCTAGCGAGATAGTTCTCCAAATCGTGCCATTCTCCCGTTCAATGTGTCCATTTCCAGCTGGGTTATATATAGGGAGATGACATTGATGTAGCAACACCGCGAGTATGAAGAAAATTTCGAATTTCTTTGGAAATGAATAAGGTACCTCAGTCTAGTTAAGGACATAGAAAGGGTAAACTAATTTACAAGGCAGTCTATTACAGTAGGTGAGTTGGTATTTGGGCAAGGGTAGGCGAAAGGAAATCTTGAAAACTCATCTATTATTGTGAGTAGATACGTAGGTACCTAATTGTTTTTTGATCCGATGGTAAAGGCCCCTTAAAATCCATGCTAAGTCTCTCGAATGGATGTGCAGCTTTAATCAGTGATATTTTAGAAACTTAGGTTTAACCGAATTGCAGGAGGCACAAGATCTTGCGGACATCTTCAACCGAATAGGGTAAATTGTGAGTCCGTAGTACCCAGTGCACCATTCGTGTCACGCCTGGGTGACAAAGATCACAATGAAGAGAATAAAGTTTGTTTGGGTGGGTCGAGCTACAAATCTGGAAAAGGTATCAGCTACTTGATTTTGCTTGACCGGTCTGTATAAAATATCATACAAATAACATGAGTGTTCTAGGCGCCATCTTGGATTTTTTTCATTTTTAATTTTATAAGTGTGGCTGGCGTCAAACATAAACGATACTGATCAGTTATAATTTTGAAATGACGACCTAATGAAAGATGTCACCTTCTGAGAAAAGAACGCTACTGGACGTCCGCCCTGTGAGAGAACAGCGGATATGGCGAAGTCCGAGGCATCTGTTTCGACAGTAAATGGTTCGGTGTCATCTATTGTTTCAACAACTGACTTAGAAATTTCAATTTTGAGGTTTTCAAAGTCGGAAATAGCTTCAGGAGCGATTGGAAATGTTTTAGTCTCTAAAATTCGTCTGACCTTATCAGATTAATTTGCGATCCATTTAGAATAATGTGCAAACATGCCAATAGTCCTTTCAAGTTCTTTGGTACATTTAGGAAGGGGTAAGTTGAGCAATGGCTTTAGGCGATCAGGATCAGGAGAAATTGTGTTGTTTTCTATTTTATAACCGAGTAGAGTTGTAGTGGATTTATATAGGTTTGACTTGGCGTAGGTAGACCAAGTCGGACATTTATATCCCGGTTATGCGGGTTGGTCTCTGGGCCACCCCCGCGAGGAATGCGGGCGGAGCCGCCAAGGTCAACTGGTTTCGCGGACTGAAAGGGGGGATAGTCCGTGTCGCAGCCGCGTGGAGCGCTAGGCTCGTGTCGCAAGTGCTGGGTTCGATCAGTTTGGTACTGAGCCGTTTTGTAATATTCCGGCCTTAGATTTATATCTGAAAGGGGAATATGTTGAGCTTGGTTGAGGTACTGAAAAGTATCCTTCGCTTTTTGTGCATTTGGAGTGTATTTGACACTCGGATCGGCCGAGTAAGCCTGCGTCGAATATCGTGGGTATTCGGACAGCTTGGTCGAATCGTAATGCTCGGCTTCAGAGCGAGTCTGAAAGGTTTCCTCGATCTTTTGTATAGGCGAGGCTTGTTCGAAAGTTTCTCGAACGAATACGTCGGGCGAGAAGGCGATCCGGACGTGGGGGCCGCGCCTTGCGCTGTCGCTGGGTTCAGCGGACTCGCCGTGTGGCCGGTAGGGTGCACTACGTGGGCTACTCGGCCCAGCTTCGCCGTCGCCCTCCTCCCCTTGCAAGGGGAAGTAGGAAGGCCGGCGTTCCATCGAATTGATCGAGTTTTTGCTCGTTTCGATGCCTCTATGTGTGAAAAATAGAGGGTTTTGGAGGTGGACTCGCTTGCCAGAGCGTCTTTCCAATGCTCGGATGGCAGGGTCCTACCTCGTAGCCTTGAAAAAGGCTTCCTTAGACGGTAAATTAGAGCGGAGGAGCTGAGTAATTTACCGGCGTGCCCACAGCGGTCGATTACGAGCTTAAGGCTATGTAATCCGGGCGACACGGCTCGGAACGTCCCTCGGGCGTGCGAGCTAAAGAGAATATCGATAGCTGCACCGGGTGGCGTCCTAACAGATGAACTACGTTGGGCAATGAGCAGGATGAATAATCACTGGACTCGTAGATGCCAATGCGAGATCTGCGTGGAGAGAAGGACTGGCTTGTAGAAAGCAGTAGAAAATCGTTCTTGAGATGACTTCGTGTAGCAGAAGGTTCGTCAGCTTGGTGCGTGTAGAATTCTTCGTACTTCAGAGTGTGTCGTCGTCGAGAGCGGAGAGTGGAATGAAATGCCAGGCCCTGAGCGAGGTATTTATAACCAAAAAGTGGTGGCCACTTTATGGTTAGTATGCAAATTAGTTTCGTCAAATAATTTGGTACGATCAAACTAGCTTCGGATTGGCTCGCTTAATTTCATAAATTCGACTGTGCAATCTCATTGGTTCGCACAGTGTTTTCTCAGTATCTGTGCATATGATAGCTGAGTTGGTCTTCCGAGGTGGTTTCCCTGCGTCCGTCGCTTTGACGGGGTCCCCGGGGGTGGCTGAACGACCTTGAGTTTTCCTGTTTGAGGTTTCTCATTCAAGGCGACTTGTTTCGAGATGTTTGTCGCATCTCTCTCGCCCAGTAAATGTTTGGGGAGGTCGCCTTGCGTGTTTTTATTCAAGGCGACTTGTTTCGAGATGTTTGTCGCATCTCTCTCGCCCAGTAAATGTTTGGGGAGGTCGCCTTGCGTGTTATTCTTTAATATTTCACTTTTGGGAGAGAATTTAGTATTTTCTCTCTGGTGAAATATTTTGTTTGACGGAGTTGTAACTCGACGTCTTATAAATATTTTTGTGGTGTGCCTACCTCTTTTTGGTAGCCCTGAAAAGGGCTGTTGACAAGAGGGGGTGGATTTCACCACAAGAGTAATCGAAGTATTTGCCTTTTGCTTCATTTATAGTTAACCCAAATTTTAGCATAGCATCCATGAAAAGTTTCAGATTTCTATCATGCTCTTCCTTATTACTACCACGAATCGTAATATCATCTAAATAGGCGTATGTTTTATGTAACTTCTCCCTTGAAATAACGTCATTTATATCACGTTGGAAAACTGGCACACCGTCAGTCAGACCAAAGGCAAGGCGACAAAATTAATATAACCTTCCGCAGGCTTCGAAAGCCGTATATGGTCTATCCTTTTCTTATAGGGGAATTTGGTGATTAGCACTGCGGAAATCTACAGTGCTAAAGTATGAATTTTTGGCAACAAGCTGATTTTTCAACAGTAGCTCTTGGGTATAGGAACCCAACCCTAAAACTGGAATTTTTCAATGTCGTACTGTCACAATCGTGTACACGAGTTATATACATACGTAAGTACCTACACACAACACAATTTGTATGAAATGTATAATGGGTTCAGGTTGAATCACCCTAGCATGAGTTTCAGAAACTGATTTTCAAGTTGATTGCAAAACTTTCCCTTCACCCTTTGAATTAAGTAAGGAAAGTAAAAATTGCGCGAGGTATAGGTTTCAAAAGATTCATCTTTTCTTCAAACATTGATTTACAAAGTATACAACAGTCTTTAGTTAAGATTGCTAATTTCTAACAACATCACGTTCCTAAAACGAGTAGATGTACAATTTTCAACCACTACTAGGTCTAGTCAGTCATATATGATTCAATATCAGGCTAGGTAACTACTGGAGCACCTACTACAATATAGCATATTTTTGGTACCATACAAAACAAATCACAGTTCAATAGGAAAACGGAGTATAGGTATGTACCTAGAATAACCTAATAGAATTATCTAAGTCAGTCACCAATCTGAGCTATATCCCGTCAACTTAACCAAACGGTAACGGGAGACTGGCGATTAAGAGCGGCGTTAAGGAATTATCTTTCACCTCGTGAATTCAGACGTAAAAGTAATCACCCCCGTGGCTGGTTAGGCTGGCTTCACACGAGGCGGTTTAGTTGATTACACAATGTGAACGGGCGGGTGCAAGGAGTGTAGCTCTGTGGAAAGTGAATGGAGTTTCCCGAACCCCTTCACACGCGGTCAACTCGTCCGCCCGTGCACGTGGGAGCCCGGCACAGTGCCTGCACCGTTCTCATCCCCACTAGTTGGTTCTACTCAAAGGACACTACCGTCAATGAGCGTCTTCACACGAGTCAACTTCGAGCCACCATGGAAGGCATAGCTCTGCGTAGTTTGAATGTAGAAAATTTTATTGAATCAATTCGAATTTGTCCCACGATATGGGACATGAGGTGTTAAGATTATGGTGACAAGATTTAAAAAAGTGAGGCGTGAAGGGAAGTGGCCCGACAATGTCATGGTGCATTTGATGATTTGGAGCCAACACAACAGAGTGGAATCAGTAAGAACATTTCATCAAAATTATTTGAATTATTCAAGTACCTAATTATTAAATTAAGAATTTTACCTATATTACCAAATGTCGACAACCAAGATCTATTACGAAGTATCCCGGAAGTATAACGGAAATTTTGTTACGCAAAGAACAGACAAGACTGGGTCTCGCGCCCTGATAACGCCCAATAATGACGCGGTGTATGTGACGTTGCTATATCACCGAACGTCAGGGGGAACGCGCGTTCCTATAACGTCGCGTTATAACGCGTCCTGTGTGATCGGGCCTTTATTTATTTTTATCATCTCTGAATATGTAATTTAGTTGCACTGTTGATGATGACAAAATTATTATTATTATTATTATAACTGAATCTGGCTATCAGAAACCCATAGGAACTCTCTCATAGTGATCTAGCCCATTCACCATACTTTTGAGGTGACGTCACACCTCAAATGAATTGTAATGACTTGAATGGGGTTTCGATGCAACTTAATCCAGCCATCAGAAACGCGTAGGAGCCTACTCATAGTGATCTAGCCCATTCAAGATGTTCGTTAAAATGCTTTTGAGGTTACGTCATAAGTCAAGCTCGGATGACCTTGGGAGTATTATGAATTGGAATGACTTGAACTAAAATCGGCTAACAGAAACGCGTAGGAGCCTACTCATAGTGATCTAGCCCATTCAAGATGTTGGTAGATACGTACGTCATACGTCAGTATCGATGCCAGCGGTGCCATGCGGAGCTAAAATTAACTATTCAGTGTGATGAAGAGTCGAGAGGTGCGCTATTGACAAACTTCAAGTATCTGATCATGGATAAGTAGTGTAAGTCAAAGTATACTGAAGTGTGCATAAGCTATCTTCAGATTCAGATACCTATTTAATTTTTTAGCCAAGCCTTAGATGTTTAGAGCCCTTTAGAGGCTGTTCGATAAATCTACATTACCCCCAAATTCAGGGTATCAGGTATATTAGTCGTTCGACGAAACACAATACACAGATAGGTACTTACCTACGTAATAGATTTATCGCCATGTCGCACAGTGGTCCAGAATTGACATCTGGCAGAATTGACAACTTTTCGTTTTCAAACTTTTCAACGCCCAATAATGACGCGGTGTCTGTGACGTTGCTATATCGCCGAACGTCGGGGGGAACGCGCGTTCCTATAACGTCGCGTTATAACGCTTCCTGTGTGATCGGGCCTTTACACTACATATAGCGCATTTTTGGCGTGGCAGATCGATGTTTATTAACCAATTACACAAAAATGGACTCTGAGCTTACTCAGCTGATCAGGAGCCTCGTCTTCATACTCCGTCATACACGTCATCCTCCGCAGAAGCGACCTTTCAATTGTCAGGCTCCTGGGAAGGGTAGAAAATAGACTCTGAGCTCCCTCTGCTGATCAACGTAGCTTGGTATTGTAGTTTTATATATCCAGCACCCAACCGAACAAAACGAAATTATAAGCTACATTTTGTACCGAAAACGCGCTAAAAATGCAGAATGTTTAATAATATGAGACTAGATATTTTCCAAAAACGTTGACCAAAATAGCTTAGGTAGGTATCCAATGCTAATAATAATAACAACATATCAATTACAACAACATAGTGATTATAAATTTAAAAACAAATATCCTAAACCTACTTCAACTTAAGAACAGATTTGTATATATAGGTAACTACCAACTTAATGTCAGAAAGCAGTAAATTTAGGATAATTATGTTCCTACATCCCACTACATAGAAGGCTTTTTAGTTAACATTATGGCATAATATTTACTTACATACCTACCTAAATTTACTCAATCTTATTCCTTTGGTAACTCGTGTTAAAAGTGACATTGAACAACAAAATGTAGAATGTATAACATGAAACTAGGTATTTTCCAAAACTCAGACTTAGACGGTAACCAACGCTAATGACAACTTTGTACCTACTCGTATCAGATGATCGTATGCTTAGCTATAGTGATGACTGGTCATACTTATTATAACTTTAAAAACATAAATATATAAACCTACTTCAAGTAAAACAACAAACCTAAATTTATTCAATCTTATGCCTTTGGTAACTCGTGTTGATAGTAACACAGAACAACAAAATGCCTAATATATAACATGAAACTAGGTAGGTATTTTCCAAAAGCTCAGACTTGAACGGTATGTACTACGCTAATGACAACTTTGTACCAACTTGAATCACACGATCGTATGCTTAGCTATAATGATGACTGGTCATAGTAATTATACTTACCTTCAAAAACATGAATCTACTTCAAGAAAACCTTTACATATCTAAATAAATGTACATACCTAAAGAACAGTTGATTTTAATATTTATTTAACACCATTCAGACTCATGTATTAAAAAACAAACGTTAATTCTTTTTCTTTACAATATGTGAGGAATTTATACTGCCCTCGCTTGGTGTGGGATGTATAAATGCCACTGGATATCCGTCATACCAACGACACCTACAGCCCATGGTTCGGGTGAGGGTGGAAAACTTGAAAATTGCTGTATCCTTTTCCATTGACAATCCCAAGGGTATGGCAAAAAACAAATATATGAAATAAAAAATAAATAAATCTTATAAAATGGGCAAATCGGAAATAATAAATTGCTGTGCAATAACTTGCTACGTTTTTTATAGGCGGAACCACGAGAAGAATAAAAATTATTAAACTTGATAGGTAAAGATAGGCCATTTATCTTTGTAGAAGGGCTATCCTGTATAGATCATGCGGAACCTCCAAAAGTTTAGTTTTAAGAACATTTCAGTACTAACAGAAGTGTCGGATGTTAAATTGTTGTACGTGAGGAAGCCTTACTGCCCACCCTACTTGGCAGACGTTTATTTCTGTTGGAATGACTATCAAACGTGGCACTTTATGTGGAACCACGAAAAGTTTAGTTTTAAGAACATTTCACTGCTAACAGAACTGTCGGATGTTAAATGTTTACATGTTTTTGTTTTCCCCGTCTATTTTCTAAAGGTAGGTCATTATTTTATCTGCGCAGAAGGGCTATCCTTTTCTTTGCCCGACAAAGAGGTTCAAAGGCAAAGTTCAGACCTACATAAGTTTCGACAGAATATGAAGAGTGGTAGCTCAAAAACCAACGTTTTCGTCTACATGTTCGTTCATTTCAATCGAAAAAAGAATTCCATGTCTCGACACTCGCATGGGACCAAATCGGAACTTCAGCGAACATTTTAAGGCCAACCCGAGCAAAACCGTCGAAATTTACTGGGTGTGAAAAAAAGAACGTCAGTTTTGCTTTTCAATACTTTATATTACCTCCTCTAGCTCGTATGAGGGCTTGGAGCCTTCGGCCTATGTCTCTAATCAAGTTTTGGTTGATAGTTGATAAGGGAAGACACAAGGGGACAAACGAAGAAATGGATGGTGGTGCGCTAATTTTGAGCAGGAGTATATATGCTCATATATATATATATATATATATATATATATATATATATATATATATGGAAATATATATATATATATATATATATATATATATATATATATATATATATATATATATATATAGATATATATATGGACAGATAAATTTCAAACATTCAACATAGAACTTCACGAACTCTCATTATCGAAACAGATAACCTAACATCATTGAGTCTGTTGTGGTACCTACTTGATGTCTTACTATGATTGGAAAATAAAATATGCGAGACCCAACTCTCAACTACAAGGTTATACATACATTCATGTACAGTAGGTACTTTTTCTGTTTTATATAACATATTTTCGTTTCGGTTTCAAACCCCCCATGCATTAGGGGAGTTCTAAACTAAAATTTCAGGTCGATTCAATATCGCTCTTTTGACCCGATAGGGGTTGGGAAGGTAAAGTAGGCAACTACTGACGATTCCTTCAACTGTGACGCTTGGTTGAAAGTGTGTGTAAATTAAATTTGATAAACTCTATCGAGCAAGTTTGTCTTGTTTGCGAAGGTCTTCAAAGGTAATCTAAAAACCGAAGAAGTTGACTCCTTCTACTTATCTTGACATGAGATTCGAGAAAAAGTAATTTACTTGTGAGGTTTTCCTTTCCTTTCCCGCTTTCTCGTACAGAGGAGAACAGTATCCTCGCAACCGAGGAAGGGAAAACAGCTGCGAAAAAAAAGCAACATGTTGCGTTCTTTGAATAAATTACCAAGACGATTCGAAAAAAGACGCCATTCAACGATTCCACAGCCCGACAGGAATCCGAAACTTCCTCTTCCGAAAGTAAGTTATAATATGCTAAATCATCAGGATATACCACCAGTTCATTATGATTTTGGATGGATCAGACTGAATGTTTATTGTAGTATAATCAGGGCGTGTTTTTTTAAAGTTGTTTTGTTAATGGAAAGTTTTGATGGTATATAAGTGTTAATATTTTTTGAGATGACTTGTTCAACTATAAAATAGACATGCTCGGTTTTTATAGTAATGAACCAGAAAGGTAAACCTAAAGATCTGATTTGAGGTCACAGGTTGCCCTCTGTATAATAATTTCCTATTCTGGCGGCAAGCATTCAAAATTGTTTGGCGTCATTGATTCAAAACGAATGACATTCCAGCTTGATTACAAGCTCTGCTCTTCGTTCTCAATTTAATCGTGGCTGAATAAGATCGAATCAGGCATCAGGCCTGTTCCATTATCAAGCATTAGTTCCAGAGACTAGGCATAAAATCGCAGCAAGTTAGTTCCAGGGACTCAACTCGTCGCAGTACATTATTTGATATCGTTTATTCAGTATACCTAATGGGTATCTTAAGTATACTGACATCTTTGACTAATTCGCTTCTTCACTACCGAAGGTACAGAAGCTTTGTGCTCGTCCAAGAAGCCGAAAAAATTGTTGTCCTCCAAAATCATAATTTCCTATTTTTTCCGTTTCAGAGCTTGCTGATCAATTTTGTATCCGTATCTGGATGATGTCTGTCTGTATCTCTGTGGTAAATCTTTTCGCTCCCAAAACTATACCAAGTATCAGTCCGAAGTTAATGAAATTTTCAGGGATTTTGTGGTTAGCTCCTAGATGGTCATATAACTTAGTTGCCAGTTTGCATATGCATATGTGGATTTACAATAAAGTTGTTTTATTATAATCTATTGGTCCGATGTCTTTCAAACTTGGGTGGTAGTTAGTTTGGTTCAAACACACGCAAAACTAAAGTTGGTTGACACAGGCAAAACTTCAAGACTAACAGACCGATTTTGAAGACATTTTTAAGACCTCTAGATTATCTCCTATCAATTCTCATAAGTATATAGTATAAATAGTAGGTATAATTATATATAATAAGTTTTTAGAGGTATTGCAATAACTTTATCCTTTACAAAAATTCGCTAAAATTCAATGGTGTCTTTTAATTTTTGGTCGTTTCAGTGATATAAGGTCGATGACACGGGAAAAAATTGTATATGTGAAAAATCTCTCCAAAATCTAGGAGTTTAATAATAGTATATTTAAACTTTGTGTTGCGAATTCGTTTTGAAATCGATCCTGAGAGTATTACATTTTGAAATTGGAACACCTCTATGTGAATGGGGTATTTCAAATCGATACTGTCCATGAATTTATAATACGAAATTGCAAGTGCGACCTAAAAATCGAGAGAGAGGGAAAATCAATAAAAATAAAGGAGGTTGATTTTGAAGGACAACACTTTCCATGAACCAAATTATTTACAGGTAGGGTACCTACCTAAAGTTGATTGACAAAACCTCAAAAAATTACGAAAATCGTAAAATTCATAATGGTTTGTTTTTAATCTCAATAGTAAGTAGCAGCGTGTGGTCTATACCTTCCAGAGTGTGCAAGAAAGCAAGAAATTCGTTACAAATAGTACGATTAGTGACGATTCTGTACATGAAATGAGAAAAACACGAAGAATTTTGGAAATTTTGTTGAACTTCGATATTTTGTATATTTTGATGTCAGTTGCTTAGGTATATATTTTTTGGAGGAAGAAATATGGTTTTCTCATTACCATTGTAGACAAGAAAAAAAGTTGATTGTCTCCGGATCTCTCATCTTCGGTGCAAATTTTCTGTTTGATGTTAAGAAATATAGGTATTTTTAAAGTTACTTATACATAGATGGATATATAAAAAAGGCTCCAAATCGTTCCAAGAAACGGGCTTCAAAATCTTAATTTATATAGTCGACGTATGGGGGTTTTTTTTTGGAAAATAGGAAAACAGGAAACTGAATTTAAATGCAGAAAAAACGAGTCCCAGGTGAGAATCGAACCCACATCCTTTGGTTTTCCGTATCCGGCAGTTTCAATAGCGGTGACTACTATTTAAACTTATTAAAGCTCGAGATCCCATAATGGAACCACTAAAGGAATTGATTTTGGATGGTTGGCCTACAAAACGAACGGCTATCCAAATGAAAGGATGAGTTCGATGGCGAGCACTTTTTTAGCACATCAAATTGCACCAGTTTAATTTGATTTTAGTCAAAACGATGAACTAGTACATTAAATTATTTTATGCAGAAAAGATGTACTAAAAATTTGTTAATATTAAATAAAAAATCGATAAGAACTCCAAAAAAACTAAAATCCCAAAACCTATTTTAAATTGTAACATACTATTTTGCACGAGTTTTTTTTTTTAAACATAAAATTGGTAGTTAACAATTGCTTTGAAGTCCATGTACTCAAATTTCAAAACAATGTAACAAGATATAGTACGATATTCACTCATACGATGACTGGAAATTGTTTATTTGAGTTAAGAAGAACTCTTTTTTCTTTTCTTTTGGTTTGTTATTTCCAATAATAAGCCTATGTGATCGTATAGCAAAAAATTTTTATAACCCCCCCTCAAACTTTGTCACTTTACGTTTCGAGGTGCATAGAATCCAAATTTGAAATGTCCGTCCGCCGTTCGCCGTCCGCCGTCCGAACCATAAAAGGCCTTAGAATTGACTTAAAAAATCTGTTCTTTCGCACATAGACTCCACTTGGGGTCTAGTTGGTCCTAACGTCTCGCCAGCTCGATCGCTCCACTCTCATGGGTGCTATGAGCCAAAAATAGGTGAAAAAGTGTCTTTTTTTGTGTGTATATTTCAAGTTGTATAGAAATTGGAGATTTATGAGTGAAAAGAAAATGTTAGCTATTAATTGTATGGAAAAAAAAGTATTCTAAATGATTCTCTTCTATTCGAAAAGAGATTTTGGATTTTAAGCTATTTTTTGCAATTTTATAGATTCTTTAAAACAAAATTTAATTAAGTTCAATTTTTTAGCATAATTTCGTACATAAATGTTTGAATGTTCTATTTCATAGTTGATAAACTTTATTTGACCAATCTTATGCTAAAAAATATCAATTTAACAATTCTTAGCCATTTTCAGTGATTTTGTCATCACATTTTTCGATATTTGACCAATTAGATGATATCAATATACAGTATACGTAACACTTTTATGTGTTGGAAAGATGACTTGCTAATAAATTGTTTTGTTTATCAACTATATTAAAAAGCGTAAAATTGTGAGATTCCGCTGCTGTAATGGATTGAACCCATTTGTGAGGTCCGAAGCTCCGAGTTCCGATACTAAATATACTATAAGCGGCGTTCAATAATTATGGACCAGAGATCTACGTAGAAGGGCTGTCTAATATATAAATAATAAACCTTTGTGTAATAATTTGCAGCGTTTTTTTTTTTTTTTTTTTTTTTTTTTTTTTTTAATCGAATGAGACCACCCCGAGCAATATGCCATGATGGATACCATGATTCACGAGAGATAATTACACCGACTGTAGAACTCCTCACCTCGTTATTTATTCTCGAGAGGAACCGCACGACACGGGCTATTTTATCAGCATGTCAACCGACAATGTCTCAGCTTTTCCGAAACCGCTGACATCCAAGGACTTACTTATCTCATAGCAAGAGATAAACATATATTATGAGCCCAGCTATGTACGGGAAATCTTTTCGCTTCTGCTTTTTATCATATAATACCTACTTCTCGAAACCCGACTATAAACAAACCCGATAGATATAGGGACCTATCCAAAATATTTTGTTTCAATTCAGTTAGTTTTTGATTTATTGTGAAATCCTATCTTATACTAATTATTAACTGTACGATGTGGCATAGTATTATATAGTAGATGACTAGAGTTGATTTTCCCGGAGGTTCTCACTAGGGAATATGCGATTCAAGTTCGGAAAAAGTAGAACCATATCTGATGGGAGGGGATCGTCAATATTAATTATTACTATTCTTATACAAATTGTTTAGTATGAACGGATGGTCGCATATTGCTCGGGGTGGTCTCATTCAGTTAAAAAAAAAAAAAAAAAGAGTTCTTCCTAAATCAAATAAACAATTTCCAGTCATCGTATGAGTGAATATCGTACTATATCATGTTACATTGTTTTGAAATTTGAGCACTTAGATTGCAAAGCAATTGTTAACTACCAATTTTATGGTTTAAAAAAAACTCGTTCAAAATAGTATTTTACGATTTAAAATAGGTTTTGGGATTTTAGCTTTTTTTGCAGTTTTTATCGATTTTTTATCTAATATTAACAAAATTTTAGTACGTCTTTTCTGCATAAATTGTTTCATGCTCTAGTACATCGTTTTGACTAAAATCCAATTAAACTGGAGCAATTTGATGTGCTAAAAAAGTGCTCGCCATCGAATTCATCCTTTCATTTGGATAGACGTTCGTTTTGTAGGCCAACCATCCAAAATCAGTTCCTTTAGTAATTCCATTATGGGATCTCGAGCTTTAATAAGTTCTAGCTCATCGAAGCACGATTTGGACATTGGAACATTAATATGTATTTAGTCATTTTAGTTTGGAGAGTCATCTGGTAACAGTTTGTTGACACAATCCCTACTGAGTGTGACTGTAGGGCATAATCTCAAGAATAATCCGTTGTAAACGAGTTGGAGCATCGAGTAACGTGTAATAGTTTGTTCAAAATGGCTTCAAGGGGTTTACAGTCGTTTTCGATTTCAAATTTTGGATTTCCCCATATGAATGCATGACACTTGCGACATGCAATAAGGTTCGTTAACGCTTCCTTTTCCAAGTGACGACAGTTCACGACAGTTCAATTGTGATTTTTATTACGTCCCTCTGAAGGGATGTTTTATAGGCAAGGCTTCGTAAATGAGACGGACGCCTATTAAAATTGATACTGGGGGTATGGGTCAATCCAACCACGATGGGAAAAAAACTAAATAAAAATCCGTTTCAGACCAATCTAAGACAGAGACCGTGAAAAAAAAGTCTGCCAAGTTGGGTGGGCAGTATAGCTTCCTCACATATTGTAACATGGACGTATGGAATTAGTTGAATAACAAAGTACGCTTCGAAATTATTGATAAGTCGACATCAGAAGAAATTAAAGTTTGCGCATGCGGACAGACTACTAATCATCCAACGGCAATGACATTTATGGAAACGTCAAGGAGCTAAGCCGCATAATCCTTGAAAATTTCATAGAAATCTATCCATTAGTTTTGTCTCGGAGTTTTGTCTGTGTCGATCAATTTTAGGTTTGCGCATGCGCTATACTTATTAGTCCACCAATCGCGATATAATTTGTAGGGAATTTTTATGGAACAGATACCCTAAAAACTCCCCCCAAAACTCGGAGTTTTGCTAGTGTCAGTTGATATTGCGCATGCGCAATGGTTATTATTCTACCAATCGCGATATAATTTATAGGGCATTTTTCTAAAACGTATACCCAATTACCTACCGAGTTTGAACGAAATCGGACCGACAGATGATGAGAAATCAACGTCTTGAGAAATTCACGTTGGCGCATGCGCACAGGCTACAGCTGATTCGCTGGCGTTGAAAATAATAGAGGACCGTCTAGGAGCTAACGCACAAAATACCTGAAAATTTCATCCGAATCAGACTAAAACTTGGTATAGTTTTGGGCGTGGCGATGATTTACCTCAGACAGACATCTGACAGACAGAGAAAGACACGGAACCAAAATTGATCAGCAAGCTCTGAATCGCAAAAAGCAAATGCAAATTTTGATTTTGGAGGAAAAAAGTTTTTTCGAATTCAATCACGAACACAAAGCTTCTCAACCTTCGGTAGTGAGGAAGCGAAATGGGTGTATGTCTGTGTGTATACCTATGACAAATTTTGTCGACGCTGCCCAGTCTACAATTTTCAACCGATTTTCTAAATTCTTTCTTCGTTCGATTCTAACTTCAGTCTAGTTGAGCAACGAATCTTGGAAATTTCGGATCCTCCAACCGATCCTAATAAGCACTACTCAAACTACTATTCTAAACTGATTTTCGTGATTCTTTCTCTGTTCGGTGCTAATTTTTGTCTAGTTGTGCGAACAACATTGGAAATTTTTGATTTACCATCAGGAGGGGGGGTGGAGGGAGGGATTGCCAAACCCAATAATCGCTGCCTAAGCTACAATTTTGTGCAGATTTTTGTCAATATTTTTATGTTTAATTAGGAATCCAGTCCTGTTATGCAATGAAACCTCAGGCGTTTCAAATTTATTATCGGTGGGGTAAATAAAAGGGGTAATTCTGATGAATCGTGATCTTTTGGTTTAGATGTGCGAAAAATCATGGATTTCATTATCCCTATTTTGCTCAAAGTATTTGGTCTCTCTCCTAGATCCATTCATAATAAATTAAAATTTCATAATAGTTGTAGTGGGATAGGGAGGTGATTACCAATATATCGTGATATTTTAAATGTATTTCCGTGAATTTGGCATTGTTTGATTTCACAGTATAAAAGCTGTTCATACTTTATTATGGTTGTGCGAGAAGAGGGGGGAGGGGGAGGGAGGGATAGCTTGTTGCATATTTATGTTAGGTTATCACAGAAAAGGTCAGTTTCGAGTTCGACTTTTGAAAAAAGAAAATTTGTTCAAATCAAACTGAAAAAAAAAAAAAAAAAAAAAAAAATCACAGATGCTCTCTACATCGTATGTATCAAGATTCGATGCCGATCCAAACAGTAGTCCCTTTATTAATTAATAAAATAAATGATTAAAAACTGGTGGACAGGTTCATGATTCGACCAGTAGATTCTAACAATTTTCATCATCGCCCTGTCCTGGATTTATTTCTATTTGTTTGGTTGGTCAATATGAGAATATTGGATTAATGACTGCGAGACTGCGGGAATACTTGAAAATAAATTAAAATCCAATAAACATAATAGATTTGTTTTCTTCCTCATCGTCATGTCCTCGAATTTTCAGGAGAGGAGAGGTCGATGATGATTCGTCAGTTTTTCTCGAATGTTTCACATTGAGGCAAGCTCTTTTTCAAATTCGGCATATGAAATAAAACTAGACCGACCGGTGCACAATAAAAAAAAAAAAAAAAAAAAAAAAAAAAAAAAAAAAAACGCTGCAAATTATTACACAAAGGTTTATTATTTATGTATTAGACAGCCCTTCTACGTAGATCTCTGGTCCATAATTATTAAACGCCGCTTATAGTATATTTAGTATCGAACTCGGAGCTTCGGACCTCACAAATGGGTTCAATCCATTACAGCAGCGGAATCTCACAATTTTACGCTTTTTAATATAGTTGATAAACATAACAATTTATTACCAAGCCATCTTTCCAGCACATAAAAGTGTTACCTATACTGTATATTGATATAATTTAATTGGTCAAATTTCAAAAAATGTGCTGACAAAATCACTGAAAATGGCAAAGAATCTTCAAATTGATATTTTTTAGCATAAGATTGGTCAAATGAAGTTTATCAACTATGAAATAGAACATTCAACAATTTATGTACGAAATTATGCTAAAAACTTGAACTTCATTAAATTTTGTTTTAAAAAATCTATAAAATTGCAAAAAATAGCCTAAAATCCAAACTCTTTTTGAATAGAAGAGTATCATTTAGAATACTTTTTTTCCATAAAATTAATAGCTAACATTTTCTTTTCACTCATAAATCTCCAATTTCTATACAACTTAAAATATACAAAAAAAGACACTTTTTCACCTATTTTTGGCTCATAGCACCCATGGGTGTGGAGCGATCGAGCTGGCGAGAAGTTAGGACCAACTAGACCCCAAGTGGAGTCTATGTGCGAAAGAACAGATTTTATAAGTCAATTCTAAGGCCTTTTATGGCCCGGACGGCGAACGGCGGACGGACATTTTAAATTTGGATTCTACGCACCTTGAAACGTAAAGTGACAAAGTTTGAGGGGGGGGGGGGGGGTTATACAATTTTTTTGCTATACGATCACATAGGCTTATTATTGGAAATAATAAACCAAAAAGCATAAGAATAAATTGAGTTCAAGTACTCACTTAGAAGAAGTGGACAGGTCACTGACGATTGTCCCACGATCCAGCACACTCCTCTGACGACCGAGTGTTGACTGAATGAAAACGAATGGCGGGTATTCTGGAAACTGAAAAGCGCGCAAATAACATGGGGACAAAAAACCTAGCTAAAATACACCTGTGACTGCGAAAAGTCGAAAAACGATATTGGTCGATGACGGCGATGTCCATTACAGACACATTTCCGTCCAGGTATAATTTTCTAGCAGTTCTAAATTTATTTTAACGATCAGAAACTCATCTCGAAAATGAGCATTAATTTTATATTTATAAATGAAAATAGATTCTATTCTTCGAAATTCGATACCATCCGCACTCTCCTACGATGAGTAGTTTTCTTACTGATTTTTCAAAGTTTGCTCTGGTGACGTCACAGTCGTAGGCAGAGGGGTCCCGCCCAGGCGGGAGGGGTGCTTTGACGTCACCTGGGTGCGAAACTTTGAAAAATCATAAAAAGACTCATCGTAGGAGAGTGCGGTTAATGCCAAACGTCTTAGGATGGGATCTTCTTTCATTTAAAAATATTTAGGATAACTTTTTCACACCCATGGGTGACGCTAATTGTGCTAATGTAGAAAAAAATTGAATCAAATCCAAGTTCAAAAATGGAAAGACCTTCACTAAAGCTTGAAGTAGGTAAGATCGCTTTGTTACAGGATAGGTCGATGACGATTTGACTATATTTTGTTAATTTTCTATAGTAAAGGAATAACAATAACTTAAAAGGGGGAAAAAAAATTCTTGATAAAAACCTACAATACAATTATTTAAGACCTCTCCCAACTCTCAAATCTTTATTCGGTCGCCACAACTGGTCGGTACATCTCTTTTGTCCCTTTCTGTGAGAATCACCCCTATAATGGAGAGGGTATATCCTGTAATACATGATCAGTTCACCATTCTTACCAAAATCTTATACAACACATACATAGGGACGTTACTGTAATGCATGCATTACCAATATGTTTTATAGAGCCTTGGAGTTGAAAGCCACAGGTTGATCTTGTTGACAGACAAGTCCAAGTTGTCATTATTAACACACGTGATTCGTTGTTATGATTTCTGTGTAAGTAAATATTTATTCATTCCGTTGGAAGAGTTCAACAAGTGTAGTTCATCATTTTGTATTTTATAAATATTGACTCTGCAAGAGATCTCCCTGGAGAAGCACCGCCCCAATGTAATATTTGTTACTTGCGTCAATGAAAAATTCATCGCGTAATTGATACATTACGCAATGGATGAATTGTTGACTGGGTAAGAAATTCGTCGAAAGGTTGGTGTTGTTTTGCACCAGTCGATTAACTATCTTTCGTAAGTTGTATTTACTTCGGGGGTTAAGTACTCTGTAACCCTTATAATCATTTTTTCCATTGCCCCGAAACGTTTTGAGAACGGTCGAGCGGTATAGGTTTGGGTGACTGTTGGCTTAGCCTTGGTCGTCGCAATCGCTATCATCCTGCATTCAGGATTGAACAGCCACTTCAAATGAACAGCTTTTACGTTTTATAATCGAGCCTAACACTTCAAACATCAGCGAGTTGCGGCACAATGCAATATTATTCCAATTTATAATATAAAAAGAGGATTTTATAAAGAGCAACCTTAGTTGAGACTCGTAAAAGAAGAACTGTATTCTTAACATCTTATCACTTACTTACTTAATTAGCTATACTTATCTCCGCGTCCAACTTGGGCAGCTTACGGACACAGGTTGCAAACAAAACTGTAAACTTCTCCCAAGTAGAATAAGTAGAGCTGAAGGCCAAATGTTTCGTTTTGTCTTTAGAAAGATTTTTCCTTTTACAGTTAGCACATTTTTTACTCTTGTCTCTCTTCCTGCAGTTCGATTCATAGCCCTTTTCCCCACAGAATGAGCATGCTATATTGGAGGCCTAGCTATTTACAGTGTGTCCATCGTTAAGGCATCTTTCACATAATAGTCATCAGATGTTTCGGAATTTCCTTCCCTCTGACCAACACAGTTGGGACATTTATATCTTGGCTGGTTCGGGGATCTTCTAGTGCAGTCCCACTTTTTCCCCCAAGGGCTCTTTCGACGAATCATCTTCTCTACATTTCTTTCTTTTAGCTAAAGGCGGCATTTCTTCTTCTATTTCGCTTGTTCCTTCTACTGGTTCCAGAGTCTGGCCATCTCCATAATTGGTGCGCCTTACCCAGGCCCAGTGCCCAGTTGTAGGCAGAACAGTCCACCGCTCGTACATCATGGTTATCAGGTTGATTTGCTCTCCTACAGTTCGCACATTTAGGTAAGTAGATCATTGCAGACTGGACAATCTTCACCCTTATGTTCATCACCGGCACAGTCTGCAAACACTACTTACTTCGCAATGCTATTCTATGAGGTTGCAACATTAACATGAAAAGCAGCGACTGACAATCATGTAATCAGTTACCCTACAACTATCCCACCTGATGTGTTACCTCTTCTTTATAAGTATGGTCTTTCATAGTAACGGAGTGACTTCTATGACCCAATTCGTCTGGTCCATGTCTCTCTTGCCCGTTTTGAAAATTGGTTTGAAAGATCCCTCAAAAGTTTCTCTTGAACCAGAATCATTAGGAACTCCATAGTTCCGAGTAAATGGATTTTTCCTTGTCTTCTGAACAATAAAACCAGTCCTTGTGGTTCGACTGCTCGAAGATTGGACCGTCCTCAGAAGGAACTATTCTTGGTTGGGTCATTATTGCTTCCAAGTCTACCACAGGTAGCGGAAGCATTGTTTTCACTTTAGGGAGAAGACAATTTTTAGTCTCCAAAATCTAAATTTCCTTTCCGAACAACTTCGGTTCCGTCTCTCTCTCTCTCTCTCTCTCTCTCTCTCTACGAAAAGATAAAGTTAGCAACGGCATCATTGCTTTTCAAACTGCTTAAGTTTGGGTGCCCCGAATACCTGCGTGATCAATTCATTTTCTCAAGCAATATTCATGGTCATGGAACGAGAGGTAACGTCCTGCAAGTACCAAGACATAGGACCTCTGTATACGGACGATCCTTTCGCGTTCAGGCCATCAAAATATTTAATTTAAATCCCGACATATATGACCTGAAACTGAATGTAAAAACCTTTGTAGGTAAATATAAAGAAACACTGCTCAAAGTATACGATAATTAGTGTGCGTGTGATGCAACGAATGATTATGACAATAAATATGTGACAATAAATAACAATAACAATAACAATATTATGACAATAAAGATGTGACTTAATTACCTATAACAATGTGTAAATACAGTAAGGAAGTGAGAGTAAACAATATTTATTTGGATATTTATATAGAGTTTTATTTAAAGATTTATTTTTTTGTAATTGAGTAGGAGGTGAATATTTATTTTAATTATTTTCTTTTAGAATATACATTTATTGATTTGATATTATATTTGTTTACCAAAAGCTGATAGAGGCTTAAAAACATGTTTTATATTGTTTCCTGGGAACAGGGAAGAGAGGGCCTTAAGGCCCTACTGTTACCCAGGTTTGTTAAATAAACGCTTCATTCATTCATTCATTCTCTCTCCAGTATTGACGCATATATATGAAACTTCCATATCACTAGGTGTGTATCCATATATATGGAAGAAAGCAATAATAACCCCTCTTAAAAAAGTAGATAATCCTTCATCATGCTCAGATTTTCGAGCAATTAACATCCTATGTACGCCTGGTAAAATACTGGATAGGATTGTTCACACAGAACTTATGTCGTTCCTATCAATAAATAATATCATTGACAGTCGACAATCTGCTTATAGAAAGGGGTATAGCACCGAAACAGCACTCATAGCCTTGTTGGATGATGTGAGGAAAGCAATGGATGACCGTAAAGTGACCATTGTTGCATCGATTGACTTCTCCCGTGCATATGATATGGTTCGGCACGACATCCTATTAGAAATTTTAAGATCAGTTGGTGTAGCAAACCAGATGGGGTCGTGGTTTCAATCATATTTAACGGGTAGAGAACAATGCATTAAAGGCCCAGAGGGAGAATTGTCCTCTTGGTTGAGTGTATATACTGGTACTCCTCAAGGGTCGATTTTATCATCAACTTTGTTTTCCTTATACATTAATTCATTGCCAAACGCTTTCACTTTCTGTCAACACATTAGCTATGCTGATGATCTACAAATGTACTTACCCTCTAGCTTAGAAGATCTCAGCCAAAATGTATCAAAACTAAATTTCGATATTGAACAATTAGTGTCATGGTGCAAAGCACATGGGATGGCGACAAATCCACTAAAAAGTAAAACAATCATACTAGGATACAAAAAAATATTACAAAACATAAATTATAATACAATATCTAAGATTGAAATTGAGGGGACGCCATTAGAATATGTACATGAAATCAAAAATCTTGGTATCATGATTCAGGACTCTCTATCATGGGATACACAAACAGCAACAATATGTAGCAAAATGTTCGGTGGAATCTACCAGTTTCGCAGAATGGCTGTGGATTTCCCACAACATGTGCGTTTGCAACTTGTTCAGTCACTGCTGTTTCCCATTTTGAATTATGCCACATTGTCGTACTGTGACCTTAATGCTGATCAAGTAGCAGCAATAGAAAAATCACAAAACGCTGCAATCAGATTTATTTTTAGAGCCCCTATCGATGCACATATTACACCATATTATATAAAATTAGGCATACTGAAATTTAGAGAAAGTAAAAAACTAGCTCTGGCCACAATGGTTTTCAAAATTCTCAAATTTAAAACCCCTACATATCTTTACGAAAAATTTAAAACTATGGACTCTATTCATTCGAAAAACACCCGTAATGCAAACAGAATGCTTCAGATACCAATGCATAAAACTGCTGTATTCAATAAATCGTTTTTAGTCCAAGGTACACAAATATATAATGAAAATTTCGAATTATTTGATTTCGATAAATCGGTGAAGAGTTTTAAATTAGAATTTAAAACAAATTTACTTAAAAAATATACATCCTAATAGAAATAAATATAATTCAAAATGTTTATCAAATGTTAGAAAATAATATAAGTTAATGAAGAAATTAGAAAATTATACATAGAAATAAAAAATGAAATTAATTTAATAAATATATACATAACAATTGAAAAGTATAAATATTACGTATCTGAATATTAAAAAGAATGTAAAAAAAAAAAATAAACAGAATGTATTATACATTTAATAATAGGTAATCAATGAAGAAATTATGTACGTTTTTATCTTATTATTTAAGTTGTTTAGTTGACATTATAAAGTGAAATTATAAAGTGAAGTGAATATTGTGACTTTTTTTAAATTAAATACTATGTAATATATATATATATATATATATATATATATATATATATATATATATATATATATATATATATATATATATATATATATATATATATATATATATATATATATTTATATGTATACATATATATATTTATATATTGATTATAGCGAGGAATTGTAAAATACTTGTAGCCAGGGAAGGAGTAAGAGAGGGCCAAAAGGCCCTATCCTGTCCCTGGTGGTTAAATAAAATGCTTAATCAATCAATCAATCTCTCTCTCTCTCTCTCTCTCTCTCTCTCTCTCTCTCTCTCTCTCTCTCTCTCTCTCTCTCTCTCTCTCTCTCTCTCTCTCTCTCTCTCTCTCTCTCTCTCTCTCTCTGTGTGTTTGAGTGAGAAGGCACTTCCTTTCATCCCACTCTTCCCTCTTCCTCCACATCCTTCTGCAACTTACCTCATCCCTAGAGCCGGCATCGTGTAAACCTGACCGTTCTTCCCACTTTAAAAAAAATGTATTTGTTCATTTTTAAATTTAATCGTATCCCAGCCTTTGAGGGAAGGATTCCGTTGTGTGTCCGCAAATCCTTTGTTACAACATTAATTTCCACAGGTTTTCGTCTGATTTTGATGATGTTTTCAGGGAATTGGCGGGCTAGGGTGTAGACGGGCTCATATCAGTTTCATTGTCCCATACTCAATATTTCACTCTGCGCATGCGCAAACGTAAATTCCACCAAGCATTATTTTCTCACGCCCTAGTCGTCCGTTCTCACTCAAATTCAGAAGATGTTGGAAATTATGGTCCGATCATGGTTCATTTTTTAAAGTCGTAGTTGCCCGATCTCGCATGAATTTGTTGGATAGTTGGGAGAGGACGATTTGATCATCCCAAAATAATTTCAACATGATTGTATTATTAATCCAACGAAAATGAACTCATTCTAATTCCATTGTTCTCAAATAATTTCTTCATTCTGTGAATGGCAAACGTAAATTACCTCAAGCATTATTTCTTCGTTTCCTAATTGACCAATTTTTACGTTCCACACTGCATCATGATTTACTTACACTTTTCCGCTATAGAATTTTTCATGATCATTTAAAACTTTTCAATGATCTATAAATTCATGTTACGGATACGAGGAAGCTATGTGCCACACCCAACTTGGCAGACGTTTTTTGTTTTTGTTCGACACTACCCATAGTCAAAACAAGCCCTCTATTTTCTGCCTTATGAAATCCTTCCATCTGGACTCCAATCGTCGATGAGGTTAATTCTCTTACGTCCCCTTCTTATTGATTCTGGGAGACGACGAAGGACGCAACCCTCCCAACTGCCGATTGACCGAACCAATCTTAGACGTAATCCATATTTATAAATACCACCAAGGAGCACTTAATCGTAGTTTTTTCTTTCCGCGCGAACAATAAGCGACATTAAAAACACGAATTTATTGAGGAGCTACCTCGTACAGCTACAGAGGAAAAAAAAGTGGAATGGGAAAAACTCAATTGTGTAGCAAAAGTATTACATTATAGATAGGCATGGTATGTATTGGTAGGTATTAGGTATTACGGTACGTACGGTATTCACCTTTTTTTTAAAGCGAATCATTTTAACTATTGCAATGGCTTCAAAATTTTTGTTCATTTTATTTATTTTTGTTTATTTTATTTTATTTTTTTATTATTATTTTTTTCTTTCTTCTTCTTATTATTATTTATTTATTTATTTTTTTTTTTACACTGCAACGGATTTTAAGGGGAGCCGTGCTGACCGTCCGTCACTAAACAGATTGCCATCACGGACTTTACTGGCAGATCGGAGCGGGAGAAATAATAATAACAATAACCCCCAAAACGGGGCATCGCCGCACGCAAGGATGACCGCTTTGTAACCCCTACAGCGGATAAAAATACCCCGTAATAAAAACTACACTACGACTAGATGGTCCTTACAAATACATTAATATTATCGATAAATATATAATGATAAATACTATACAGCTTAGTTAAATAAAGGTATGACTAGATGTACATAAATAAATAAATATATCACAGATCAGAATATCACAGTTTGTTGTAAAGCTCAGTGGCTTTCAGGTACACTAACGGTGACTGCACCTTGTCTGGTCCTGGCAGAACATCCACCCACTGAGGGGGTGATTGCTGGGCTCTGAGATCCATGAGGGCTGGGCAATCCTCCAAAAAGTGGCGGATAGACAAATCACCCCCACATCTCCCACACACAACATCACGAGCTACTGGATCTAGCAGGTGTCTGTGAGTAAGACGGGTATGTCCAGTGGCTACCCGATTGACCACTATTCGGTCCCTCCTTGGAAGATCGGCCACTAAAGGATCAACCGTGCAAAGGTCCTGAAGGACTCCACACAGACCAGTGACCTCGCCCTGCCATTGCTCAAGCCAGATGGAATTGGCTTTATGCTGCATGTAGGAGATTTGATCCTCAATGCGCATAGGCAGCATTTCGATGGAGTCATCACCAATGGCTCTCCTTGCTAGGGCATCAGCACACTCATTGCCGTGAATACCTACACGGCTTGGCACCCACATAAAAGTTATGTTTGTGCCTAATGTTGTGGCTTGGTGTCGTGACATACGCAGGCTTTGTATTGGGGGATCATATGAATATGTGTCTCTAATCGCCTCAATGGTACTCAGTGAGTCACTACAGATCACATAATTTCCAACTCCCGATAGCTGGCAGTGTCGAACCGCCAGCGTCACTGCCCACAGCTCTGCTGTGAACACAAGACACAACAGTTGGTAGGCGTCTAGTGACTTGGAAGTTGGAGCTCCATAGAGCAAGGCCAACACCTTCAGGCATTTTTGAGCCATCAGTGAATAAGAGAGTGAGTCCAGCATATTGCTGGATTGCCTCTGAGTAACGACATCTGAGGATATGCGGGGGTGTTTGCCCTTGACCCCAACTCTCAAGCGAAAGTCAATGCGCATCCTAGACAAGGTCCACGGAGGGACAGGGGGGACTTCAAAAGGGACCATAGGGTATCTCTCTATTTAGTCCCACCTGGTGAGCTCCTGAACACGAATGCCCTATGGGCGAGTTCGAGTCTGGAGCCTGAAATATGTTTCATCCAGGGGTGGTAGAGTTACCATAGTATGCAGATGGTGCCCTGGGAAATAACGTAGGCGCTCTGCATAACGAAGTGTCAGTAGATTTCACCTAATCTTTAGTGGGTAACTACGCCCGAGCACCTGATGGGAGACCGTCGGGGTAGTTCAAAAGGCCCCAGTGGCCAAACGAAGACCCTTGTTTAATATAGGTTCCAGCTTACGCAGCAAGGACTTTCTTGCTGATCCATGAACTGCATACCCATAATCAATTCTTGATTGCACCACAGCATGGAAAATCCTTAAGAGGACTTCCAGCTGGGCGCCCCAACTATAGAGATGTGGTGATAGATGGAATAGTTGGTGGCGGGAGGCCCTTCATTACACCTACCTTTCGCCATATATCTTTAGGAGGAGTGCCATCCTTAATTTCACTGACATATGAGCGAAAGGGGCCAACTTGGGCCTGAAGCTTGAGCCGGCGCTCACGGGCTCTGACTCGCTTGAATATTGCGTAATTTTCAGTAGTACGTCTTCGGCGGAATCTATTCAATGCCTGACGTTTGGCCTTGATTCTTGATCGATTACAAAGGTTCATTATTGAAAATAATAAACCAAAACTCTAAAATTCCTTGCTTTGTATGAATTTCTTGCAAACATTTTGTAAATTTCTTGTATCAATTCCTTGTAAACGATGTAAATTTTTTCCATTACTTCTTTATTAACTTTGTAAACCAATGCCATCAATAATTATTCTTCTAGAAAGGAAAAGGTGTCTGCATATCATTATCTGGTTTCCTTCAAGATTTGTTCCCTCTTTTTGAAAGACGAAATCATTATGAAAAAGGACGAATTTAATTTGAAAATGCTATGTTATGAATCTGAAACTTCCTTTGTCTGATTGCCTCTCTGCCCGTTCACGCACGGCCAAACGGCTGAATGGGAGGAGTCTATGAGTGGGGGGATCTTCTTGGGTTTGTCCGAAAGGGTGCATAAGAGATTTAAAAATCCCCCCCCAACATCAGTCAGGGGTCGAAAGTTCCTTCTAAAGATTTGTCTTTTAAACGCTTAGTTTTCGAGTACCTACCTAACTGCATTTTTAAGATTTTACCTTTTGTAACCGACACGATCATAACGCTCCTAATTTGCTGTGTGAATCCATATTTAAGGATACCGTTGAAAAGAGCATTGAATTTCCTATTGGATAGATGCCTGAAAAATAGCAAGAAACGTGAAAGCCCTCTGAAAAACAAATTTTTCCTAATTCGGGAAACCTTGATTTTATTCAATCGGGAGTTCAACTATGAGAACCAATATTTTTCCAAAATACAAGAACGGTAAAAACTGCTAAAAATCTCACCTTTTCAACTGTGCAGTCCATTTTACTTTTACTTTGCTAATTAGGGGAGAAAACTATGTTTTAATGTTGAAAAACATCGTTTTTTTTTTCACTGAAATCGAGGGTTTTCTTGAAAATGACCCTAATGAAAATATGAGTTTGGGGTAGGCTCCTACGTATTTTTTTACACTGAATGGAATGATAACATTTGCATATCTCCCCGACTCCGTTATAACCGAGTTTAAAACATTAGCTTACTAGTTTCACCTCTAAAAACGTATTGGTAAGTAATGCATGCATTACAAGGACGTCCCTATGTATGGACTGAATATAATTTTGGTAAGAATTAAAATAAGAGAGAGAGAGAAAAAAGTAACATGATTTCTCAGAACCCCCCTCCCCATTTAACCCCTCCACCGAGAGTAAATTTGAAACTTCCGAGATTGCTTAACTTTACTAAAATCTGGATCGAACAAACAATAAAAAAAGTCCAGTCATGCAGCATGAGCCAAATTTTGAAGAAATCTTCCACATTTCAGTCGCTATTGATCGTGTAGAGAAATTTTAGTTTATGATTTTTTTTTTTTTTTTTTTAACAAGCACCTACTACCTACGTTTTAAACAGCATGGTTCTAGGATTGGTTATACAGGGATACTTCCGTAAGAGTAGTTCAATCTGAATTTGGACAATGTTTCATGCAAATATTACCGATTTTTACAACTAGCGAACGGCATTATTCCGATTTTTGACTGATTTTTCAGCTTTGAAATTTTTGAAAACTTGATACTTATTCTTATAGGAAATTTTACGCTGATTCCGAATATACCACATGTTAGTATGCTGAAAAAATTATTTCGCACGACAAATCGAAAAAAACAGGCTATTTTGAAATTTTTGACTACATTTTTGAAAATTTCAACGCGAAGATGTAATCCGATCATGCTGGCCAACGAACTTGAACTTTCGTTTTGTGTCCTTAACATTTTAAAATTTGTTTGAAGTTTCTAGCACAATTCTACGGACAGTTATCGTCTGGAATGACACATACATACATACATACATACATACATACATACATACATATATACATACATACACAAAAAATGCGTTAAACTTCAGAATATGATTCAGAATAGCCTGAAACGGATTTCTGCACAAAATGTTTTCAAAAATTCACATTCTACAAATTTTGAGGCGAGAGCAATAGCTTAATTTTCTTCAAAAACTCGCTAACAGTCACAAAAAGTTAGATTAACATAATAAAAATATCACGATTCATCGTTATTATCCCTCTATTCACCCCCTCTCTTGATGACATTTGAAAAACCGGACATACTTTCCAAAGCTATATCGATTTCATAATGGAACAAAATAAGAATCACGAAAATCGGTAGAGATTTGGGCAACGCTTGAAAAAATCGGTAATTATCTCATCCACCTCAACAGCAAATCCGAAATTTCCGAGGTTTGTTGCTAAACTAGACTAAAATTGGGATAGAAAAAAGATAGAATCTCGAAAATCAGTGGAGAATTGTAGCCTGGGTAGCGTCGACAATATTTGTGTCCGACAGACACTACACACAGACAAAAAATACTCAAAAAATCTGATGCCGAAAACTCTGATACCAAACCAATATTTTTAAAGCCGATCTGATTCGTAAAAAAGACACTAAAAATAAAATTTTGAAACTCCTCAGAATTTGATTTTTTTTATTCCATTTGTCGTTTTCCTCTTGATACAGATTATTTTGAAAAATCACTATACGGGGAAAACGTCCTCAGAATTTCAGCTTTTCAACGGTATTACAATTAATGGTATTTCAATTTTACTTTTACTTTGCTATTTAGGGGAGAAAATCATCCTTTAATGCTGAAAAACATTGGGTTTTCAATGATATCGAGGGTTTTTGTGAAAATTATATTATGAAAACATGAGTTTGCGGCCGGGTCCTTTCTATTTTTTCACGCTGAACCGAATGGTAATACTTGCGAATTTCCCCAATTCCATTATAAATTAGTGTTACACTATAACTAACTAGGTTTACCCATTTTTGGGTAACTACACTACTTTGGCTAACAAACTACTTTGGTTAATTTTTGGGTACACGTTAACTAAACTCGTTTTAGAACACACGAAATTAAGCATAACAAACAAACTAAAAATTCGTGAGTTAAAGTGTAAAACTTGGGTATAACTGAGTTGGGGAGATCTGCAAGTGTTACAATTCGATTCAGTGTGAATAAATAGGTAGAACCCCGCCTCGAACTCGTATTTTCATAGGGGGGTCATTTTTCACGAAAACCCTCGATTCCATATTAAAAAACCGTGTTATAGCTTAATTGTTTCCCTTAATTATCAAAGTAAAAGTAAAACTGATTATACCGTTGAAATACTGAGGTTCTGAGGAAATTTTTCCAGTGTAGTACTTTTCCAAAATAGTCTGTATTAAGAGCAAAATGACAAATGGGAAAAGTAAAATTCAAATTTTTCGTTTCAGCCTCTTTTTTATCATATAAAGACGGTTCCAAAAATATTGGTTTGGTATCAGGTGGATTTTAAATTTAACGCTCTTTTCAACGATGCCCATATTTTTGAGTTTAAAGTGATTCTAAGAGGAGTTACTGCCGTTATATCATGAGGTACAAAACACGGGAAAAAATCTTGAAAATTGAATAATACGAAAAAAAAGCGTTTTAAAAAAAAATTTTAGGAACTTTAGATTAGAAATGAGCTCTGAAATTGACCATCGGAGTTTGATGAACTCAAGTCGGGACACCCTGTATATATGCCATCCCAGAGGATAACTCTCCTCAGGATTGAGATAAGAACTCCGTTCTTGCGCCAAGGAATCCAGCTTCCCAATCGAAAGAATGAGCTGGTGGCTAGCACTTTTTGAGCTCATTAAATTGCTCAAATTTCGAAAAAAAAAACTTGGTTAGAAAATCACTGAAAAGGGGTAAAAACTACTAAAAGTCGTTAAATGTATATTTTTTGCAGAATTTAGTCGTAAGTGGTTAATCAATAATGAACTATAATGTTAACTTTTTTTTTTTTTTTTTTTTGAATAATGTACATAAATTTCATTCTTATTTGCTTATAAACCGATAAAAACTCTAAAATAAAGCTTAAATTCTAAATAATTTTTGAATGGCAGATCAATGTTTTTTAGTGACTGGTAGAGAACAATTTCTAATTTAATTCTTATAATTAAAATTAAATCTTATAAAATTAATTATTAAAAAATTATTAATAATTAATTAATTAATTAAATTAATTATTAAATCTTAAATGAAATTAATTCTTATAAATTTAATTTCTAATATAATTCGCTCTTACGATCATACTCTATGACATGTTTTACAAAAAAATCAAGTCGTACTTTAATTTGAATAATCTCTCCCCTCCCCCCCCCCCCTTTTGCAGAGTACAATATATCTTTCGCAATTATTAGTATTTTTAACTTAACTCAGAGCGAAAACTTTGAGTATCGTGTTCACACATACAATGAAATTTTATTTACAACAACTTGGTAAATAAAACTGGACAAACATAATATGAAGGGTTATAAAATAATTAATAGGACTTGATATATACTTCCAATACCCCCTTCCCCTCCCGCTCCATCTCTCTCTCTCTCTCTCTCTCTTTCCCTTCTGCCGTCAGCAACTGCCTTCGTAATGTCTTCCTGCCTTCTGTACCTGCCACCTTCATCTGCAGCCTCCGGTGTCTTCAATTTTTTGTATTATGTTTTCGTAAGACCGTATTGTTTTGGTTATATCACAATTTGGATTGGAAGGGGAGATTCGAAGCTCCTAACGCCCCCTCAAAAGCCTCCTGGGATGAGATGGTGGGGGGGGGGGGGATCTCCCCACCAAGACTTTACTATAAAAAGGCTGGAGTAGATCCCAATAAACCATTCTTACAGCACAGCTCCTTGTCTCATAATTCCCCTTGATCCTCTACCCTACTTGATACGTATATTTCCAATCTTCTAAAACACGAGTTTCAAGCCCTCACTTATCGTCAGGTAAGAATGTCAAGACAACCTTTGGTGTGAATTTGATGTTCTGCTGTCTTCACATTAAGATGGTTTGTGAGTATTTTATAATTTATCCCAGTAATTTTATTTTCAACTTGTGTTTGCCAACTTACATAACTCATAAACACAAACAACACCATTGAACATTGGTTCATTAATAATTTTATTGTATATTCGGTTTTCTTTTATTTTATTTATTTACCAATTTATTTTTTGGCGAAACGTAGAAGAAGCCACACAAAATCCTGACCTTAAAAATGCCACTAGTTTACTTGTACGACCAAAAAATAAAACTTACTATCAACATATCCCAATATTCCATATAACTCCCAGGAATTTACGGTTCTCTCAGGTTTGTTATTTTTCCTTGAAACAACCGATTTCACCTTTTTAGCAATTTTTCTGGATTTAATTTCTTATAAACTTGAGCATTTTTGAGTGCTTTTTCTGATGTGATGTGGTTTTATTGCAAAAGAAATTTTTTCAAATGTTTCAGATTGCTTCCAACGGATTTTCATGCAAACTTGTCTATTTCAATATCTTCATTTCGTATTGAAAATTCGCTATTATGTACCTTTGAGTAATAATTTGCGGCGAAACTCTTTGCAATCCACTAACATGATTTCCGCTACTCTTAACAGCTGTTCATCAACAATGAGTGGGTGGACGCCTCATCCGGCAAGACTTATACTGCTATAAATCCTGCAACTGAACAACCGGTAACAGAAGTGGCACTTGGACACGTAGTGAGTACCTAACTAACTACTTGGAATTAAGTATGTGTATTAATATGTTAAAATGTGTTATTAGGTAAGTTATATGACTTGTTTTCGTAGTGAGCGGTTGAAAACGCAAGTGCGCCATTAGTAGACATTTATAGAATTCGACACTAAGGCTCGTTTGTTTCTTGTTATTTGGAAATTATTGTTGTTGGCATTTATTTATTCTGATGACTACTGAACGTCATTCAGTGAAATAAGTATATATTACTTAGTAACATAATATTTAGTTACATAAGTTGAAATCCTTGATACTTATGAAAATGAAAAGAGTGCACTTTTTTAAAAAATTTTATCTTTTTTTATTCTATTATCATTACTTTTTGTGTTTTAAGTCATGCAGAAACTGAATATAGAATGAAACAAATGAATTCATTTATCGGAAAATAGAACACATAAGTCAAGTAAAACAAATTAATAAATTAATAAACATAATTCGTTTGTGCGCCACGCCGCACATTGAACAAAGTCTCCGACCAAGGTGGACAAGATTATTTTATGAGCCTACCTTACAGAAAATTTTAAACTATGACTATACCCACACATGGGGATTTACATAAAAGACGTGACGGAGAAAATTGAAAAATACTGGAAAAAACAGGGATTTGATGAGAACATAATTGGTAACTGATGCATGCATTACAGGGACGTACATATGAATGGATTTTTTATAATTCTGGTGAGAGTTAAAATAAGAGAAAAAGTTTCAGTCATGCAGCATGATCGTATGAGCGAATTTTCGTAATTTATCTTATTGTATGATGTTAAAATGTTTTGAAATTTGAGCTTTTTGAGTGTAAGGAATTCGTTAACTATTAATTGTATGGCAAAAACTTATTCTAAATAATAATCTGCAATTCAAAAAAATTTTTGGATTTTTAGTTTTTTTCGCGGTTTTTATTGACTTTATACCAACATTTTTCAGCACAATTTTCCACATAAATTTTTGAATGTTCTATTTTCTAGTTAATAAACTTTATTTGAGCAATATCCTGCTAAATAAATATAAATTTAACAATTTGCTGCCGTTTTTAGCCATTTTTAGCCATTTTTAGCGATTTTTTGAGCACACTTTTTGAAATTTGACAATTTAATGTGCCCAAAAAAAGCTGCCAACGAACTCATCCTTTCGTGTAGAAAGCTTGATTTTTAGGTGCAAAAACGGAATTTTTATCTCAAGCCTAAGGAGAGTTATCGTCTGGAATGACATACATAAATTAATTAATAAATGAATGATTAAATATACATGTTAAACTCTAGGATTCGTTTCAGAAGGCCTCAAAACGGATTTCAATAAGAAAATTTTCAACAATTTGTATTTAACAATTTTTAGATTCATTGCAATAGCTGCATTTCCACGAAAATTCGCTAAAACAAAAATATCATGACTTCTCAGAGATAACCCCCCCCCCCCCCCCCCCCCATTAACTTTCCCAACCTCCACCATAAAACTCCCAGCATGAAATTTGAAACTCATGACATATTTTTCCAAAACTAGACCAAATTCATAATTCAAACAAAAAATTAAAAAAAAAAAAAAAAGTTCCAGTCATGCAGCATGATCGTATGAGCGAATTTTCATAAACTAACTATCGTATTATAATATGTTACATTTTATAGAAATTGGAGCAATTTCAGTAGAAAGAAATTTTTGAAAACCAATTTAATGGCAAACAAACTCATACTAAATAAAATTCGGCGGATTCAGAAGAGATTTTGAATTTTAGATTTTTTTGCAGTTTTTATAGATTTTTTTAGCAAATATTAATGAAATTTAAATACATTTTTCAGCATAATTTTGAGTCAAAATTTCCAATGTCCTAGTTAATTGTTGACAAATCAGTTTTGACTAAAATTCTGCTAAAAATGATAAATTTAACGACTTTTGGCCGTTTTTAGTGATTTTTTTAGTACATTTTTCGAAAGTTAACCAATTTAATGTGCTCAAAAATGTTAGGCCAACGAACTCATCCTTTCGTTTGGAAAGCTTGATTTTTCGGCGCAAGAACATCATCATCATCATTTCAATCCTAAGGAGAGTTATCGTCTGTAATGACACACACACACACACACTCACACACATATATATATATATATATATATATATATATATATATATATATATATATATATACGCGTATATATATAAGTTTGCGCTTTTATATATATATATAAAGCGCAAACTTCAGGAATCGTTTCAGAGTGCCTAAAAACTGATTTCAATTAAGAAATTTTTCAAAAGAATAAAGGCTAAAGTGAAAGGAGAGCTGTAGAAGTTTCAAATGGTTTGCAAATAAATACGGGCCATGGCTGAGTGGAACTTTGTGTTTTCCTTCATCAGAATGTGGACGGCCCAATTATGACTGATTGTTGCAATTATTGAAAGAAACATAAAATCTTTTTTATTATATTCAGTTTTTTTAATCAGGGACAACCTTACACTTTGTTGTACAATCCATACATGTCAAAACCTTATATCTAATAGGCAACTAGAAATGTATCTGTAAATTTACCATAAATAATTAAACGTAACTCTAAATCCACCAACCAAGTTTAGAAATATAACTTTTTACATCTTCTTACGCTCTTATTCGTATTATTTATTCAATAGAATCGAGTATACTTCGGAAATTTGAAATCCAGCAGGTCTGAAAATAGTTATGTTCTATTGGAAAAGGTAGAAAAACCTTGAGAGTGTTACAAAAGATAGCTGAGTTCTTGATCGATTCATTTTTTACCACTTTTTGGTAAAAAAATTGACCATAATTCAAAAACGGTCAGTCCTAGAAGTTCGGGAATAGTTTCAGTCTATTTAGGAGGTCAGAAAACATGGGAAAACAATGTTTTATATCGTTTTTGTAGCTCGTGGATTTTTGGCCAGGCAGGAGATTTCTGAACCACTGTGTGACGTTCTAAAAATTAGGTTTCCATTTCAGTAACAGGAATGAGCTAGATCGTTACATTCATCTATTTTAAGTTATGCTGATAATGGTTGATGGAACCTGTTTTAGTCTCATTTTGAACTGAAAGATTAAACTGAAAATAAGGAAGGAAATTACAAGTGGATTTTTACCGAAACGGGTTAGGAAACTTCAAACAGATGATGAATGTGTGATCGAAAAAAATTATAATATTTTTATTTGAAGATTCGACAAAAAAGAAAGACTCAGCTTAATAGATAATTGAGTTCGAATAAATTTATTAAATAATAATTTTCGGTTAGTGATGAAATACAACCTGTGATACATCATAGGTACAGCATAGTTTCTTAAAAGTTTAAAAACAGAGAAAATAAAATTCCTGCAAATCACAATTATAAAGGAATTTTATTTATGATGGTAAACCTCACTGAAAGACATGAGTTTTAATATACGTGTTATAACAATATATGTTACCTATATGATGAAGGAATCCTATGTAATACTAATGTTTTAATAATTAACAATAGTCGTATGTATAAATAATTGAATGAAATGGTGGTTCTCCATCACTGAGATTCGCTCCAATCGGAGGACCCAGCACTTCTACTGGAGGTGGGAAATGGGATGGGTTCCGGGAGTGAAGGTACCTCTAACAATGACTGCACCTCGGGATCAAGAGATATATATTTTTGAGCCTGCTTTCGAGGACGTTTTCGCAAACGCGCAATCACTGGGTCGGAAGAGACAAGCAGAGAGTTTAACATAAAATATTTATTTGTTGCCACACGAGCATGCCTTCGCGTGCTGATCCTACAGCAATATTTGTTGCAAGCTTCTTACGCCTCTTCTAAT
The DNA here is from genome assembly GCA_030762985.1 of Adelphocoris suturalis. NCBI lineage: Eukaryota > Metazoa > Arthropoda > Insecta > Hemiptera > Miridae > Adelphocoris > Adelphocoris suturalis. Next base: position 22,395,077 of record CM061051.1, read on the forward strand.
AACTGTCAAATGGGGACCAGATGTGATTTCATTACATCACCAGCATGTCCAGGATTTTGTGGACGGTCACTGGGAGAGGGCACCAAGAGTTCCCTTTGCTTCTTCGCTCATCCTGATGGACACAAAGCCAACAAGCCGCTCTTTCCATTCTGCCTTACTCCATCTTCCTCACTCTTTGAAAAAATCCCATCTTGAAATTCGTATCGTTCCTGAAAATCGTCAAAATCTCATAAAAAAGCAGGAATGCGCAAAAAATGCTTTTAATTTTCGAAAACTGCATTGAATTTTGAACAAAATATTGCAGAAATCTCCTCGGGTAGAGACGGGGAGAGGTATTTTTAATTCGAACGAATAGTGAACTCTTATCAATGTGAATTCTTAGAATATATTCACTTACTCGTAAGGTAAGTAAATATAGGGGGTAGGTATCTATCGTTCTCAGGGACCACCTAAATGTGACTATGGACGATGCGGGATATTCTAACTTCCGTACATATTAATTTTGAACGATGAACTGTTTAAAAACAGCACTCGTTTGGAATGGGGAAAAATATGATTTTGTAGGATCGCCTCTTCGGCGGCAGCAAGGAAAACGATCATCTTACCACAACAATGCGATTCCTGGATTTTATACCAATAAAGTGAACGTGTGTGTATGAAAAAGAAGTTCCAGTCATGCAGCATGATCGTATGAGCGAATTTTTATAGATTATAGTATTATACTATGTTACATTGTTTTGAAATTTGGGCCCTTTGTGGTCAAAAATTTGTTAATCATCGATAATATGGCAAATAAACTCGTACTAAATAATATTCTACGATTCAAAACAGATATTGGATTTTTAACAATTTTGCAGTTTTGTAATCGGGTTTTCAGCAAATATGGATGAAATTAAAGTACATTTTTCAGCATAGTTTTTCACATAAATTTTATAGTGGCCTGTTTTGTTGTTGATTAACTTTTTGTGACTAAAAGTTTGCTTAAAAAAAAAAAAAAAAAAAAAAAAAAAAAAAAAAAAAAAAAAAATTTAACTATTTTTAGCCATTTATAAATAAATTAAATTTAAAAATAAATTTAACTATTTTTAGCCATTGTAGACCATTTTTAGTGATTTTTTACCACATTTTTTGGAATTTGACCAATTTAATGTGCTCAAAAGTATTGGTCAACAAACTAATCCTTTCGTTTGGAATGCTTGATTTGTTGGCGGAAGAACGGAATTTTTATCTCAATACTAAGGAGAGTTATCGTCTGTAATGACACACCACACCCACACACACACACACACACACACACACACACACACACACACACACACACACACACACACACACACACACACACACACACACACACACACACACACACACACACACACACACACACACACACACACACACACACAAATATATATATATATATATATATATATATATATATATATATACAAATGAAATGCGTTAAACTCTAGGATTCCTTTCAGAATGCCTCAAAACGAATTTCAATGAAGAACATTTTCGAAAATTTTAATTTAAAATTTTTTTGGAACCATTGCAATAGCTTCATTTTCTAAAAAAATTCGCTAAAATAAAAAAAAAAGATTCTTTCATTTTGTCCACCCAAACGGCTCATCTGGCCCTATCTTCGCCGCGCAGCGGCGCCAAACCCCCAAAAAGTGGCTAAAACCTCTTACCGCCGTGGTTTTTGCGCAAAACTAAGTAGGTACGCCCATGTTTTTTGAGGCGCACAATCCGAATCTAAAGTCAGCCATTGTTTTAACAATTTCTAGAAGTGGATTTTATAAGTTTTAGCGAGTTTTTAATAGGTAGGTACCTATAACACACTAAAAATATTATTTAAAAACTTGTTTTTTTCCTCTTCTAAATTGATGCTGTTTGCAATTAGTTTAACGATTTTCGAAGCAAGTTTTTGTAATGGCTCCAAAAATTTTAAAATCAAAAGTTTTTTGAATTGTTTTTCAATAGAAATCTGAAAATTTAACAGAGAAATAGAACATTTTAGTGCCCAAAATGTTCTACAATGTGCAGTGATACGGGCTGTATCATTGCGGCTGCGAGGCTGCGGAAGAGACCTTAGGCATCTGGGGCAGAACCGGTCCTGCGTTGCTCATCATGAAAAAAATGTTATTCTTTTCGATAAATTGATCAAACATGTAGGTACTCACGGATATGGCTCAACCTCCCAACGCATGCCAAGTCGTCTGCGTACCAAATTTGCCTCCACCGGGAGTTTTTCAATTTTTTAATCAGTGGTAGGGTCCCTACCGCATACATCATCATGCCAAGAGGGTCCCCTTGAGTGGTTCCCTCTTGGCTCAGTAATGATGCATCACTCTGGCGGAAGAGAATCAACGGGTAGCCTCGATATGTGTTGAACAGAAACCGAGAGCATCTGGGCCAGTAAATACGGGCGTTCCACAGGGCTAGCGGACGACTCATGGTGTTAAATGCGTTCGAGGCACCGAATCGCAATAACATGCTGCGCCATTGCTCAGCGTTGGTACCACTAGGTACGGCACTTCCCTTTAGGCTATGAGCTACCTTTTCGATGTGGCTTGCTGAAATTTCTACATCCCCCCCTCCTGAATGAAGAAGAGATAGAAATTAAAAATTAATATTCAAAAGTTGAGAATATTATTCGTAAAAACCTTCGAGAGAATCATTTCAGTCCAAACCAAGATGATCAGAGAAGGGGAAAAATTAAATATTTATTTCAGACGAATTATGCCCATAGCGGTTCCGCACAGTAGTTTTCTATTTGGTGCGTCCAAGTGTGGGCACGGAGTTACCCAGAGAAGGTTATTTCAAGTAAATAACATCGATTTGAGACCTTTACCCACCACCCTGGATGCTGAAGACTTTATTTTTTTAGGAAATTTTTTATTTTGACTTTTTTCCACCTGAAACACATTAGTCGAAACACTGTGCGCCGCCCAGGCGAAAACTTCCGTTCGTGAGGACTGAATCGCGAAGAAACATGGTATGCAAATCTTTTGATGTCCAAAAGGCGCAGAATTTCGTGAGGTCAAAATCGAACACTGAGTCGCCGAAACAACCATGAAAGTTGATTAACCTACCTATTCTAATTACTGGAAATTGGGATCATTAAAAATTTCGGAAAATTGAAGCAACTTCTCAACTTTTTGCGGTCGTGCGGCGTGTGTGACATTCAAGAGCTGGTCATTGTTAGCGTGGATGTCATCCATTGACGAGGTTGAACGGCTAGTCGACGTATGGCATGTGTGACTTGCCGCCGCTTTTAGCCTCAGTTACTTATTTCTACGAATTTTCAAGTTATTTCTAGTCGGTATTTACCAATCTGGATCTGCGATACCCAGACAACCAAATGCTTCAATATAATTCGGATGGCAAAACCTTGTTTCGCTTCCTCCATATGAATTACCAGATGGAAAACTTGTCCATCGGAACCAGCACTGCACCCTGCTGACTATTTGGAAAAATATCACACTATGATGAAGTTCAAGAAATTTATTTTCTGGGTAACAATTATATTTATTTTGTTTCAAGCAGTTCGGGCGATTTTGGTTTATTATTTTCAATAATAAGCTATGTGATCGTATAGAAAAAAAATTTTATAACCCCCCTCAAACTTTGTCATTTTACGTTTCAAAGTGCGTAGAATCCAAATTTGCAATGTTCGTCCGCCGTCCGAGCCATAAAACGCCTTAGAATTGACTTAAAAAATCCGTTCTTTCGCACATAGACTCCACTTGGGGTCTAGTTGGTCCTAACTTCTCGCCAGCTAGATCGCTCCACACCCATGGGTGCTATGAGCCAAAAATAGGTGGAAAAGTGTCTTTTTCGAGGCTTTTAAATGAGTATAATGACATGATAGTGCTACAATTTAATATTAGAATCAGAGTCTAACGACGACTTGCTTTTGCTAGCGCGTGATGCGACATCTTACAATTACTGCGTCAACTACTGAGGTTCATTAGTTACCGCTAGAAAGTGTATTTGGTGGTAAAAGTAGGTTGGTAGGTAGCTACTCGTCCGTGTCGATCGTTTGGTTCTCATTTACATATAATTTCAAAACAAATCGAATGAAATCATCCAGAAGGCCGTATGACCTTCCGATCTCTCACTACAAGCATAATGGAGCCGTGACTTAATTATTTTTCGGGGAACTAACGAAGTTTCATCAATGACCCCTAGATAGCAAGCTAGCGGCACGGCGTGCTCGCGGCCGCACACAGGTTCCTAACGACAAAAACGGGACAAAAGTCTGCAAAACAGTAAAGTTTGCCTCAAATATTCTTTCCAACATTCGTAATGAAGGTATAGATTGCCCTTGAGGGAAAACTGGTGAAGAACATTTCATGTTAGACACATTTTCCAAAAATAGCGCAAAAATAATCCGAAAATAGACACAAAAAAACAACTTTCACAAAAATCAAGTGTGACCCATGATTTTCCTTTTTTTTTTTTTTTTTTTTTTTTTTTCCCCTGCTGAATGCAATGGTGTTAGTTTACGCGACCTATTTAACAAAAAAGAAAATGTTGGTAAGTTTTCTACCAAGTCACCATTGCTTTTAGTGTGAACAAGTTTTAGACGGATTGAAAACATGCAATGACGTGTATTATTAATTACACCTTTTTCCTCTGCCGGTGCCTATATCTACGCAGGCATATTGATGTCAACCTTCGGATCTGCGATTTGAAATGGACCTCTTTTGTAGTATCAAGAATGAATTCAATATCAGTGCACACTGATCAGCTGTGGGGCTTCTAAGCCTAATTTGTTTTTTAATTGACTTATGATGCTGAAACCTGAAAATTAGCTCTTTTTTGGAGATCTGGAATACAATTACAAAGTATGGAGAGACTCAGATCAGCTTCGGAGCCTCCGAGGCTAAATGTCCCATTCGACCCACGGTGTTGTTATTTAGATGGAGCTTCTCTAAGACTCCTCGGTAACTATAGCGAGGTAAACACATGTACATATTTTAATATTTTGGTTAAAAATTTTTACAGTGAAGCTAAAAATTGCGGGGTCTTGGAACTGTAAAAATGTTCACTCTTCTCGGAGTCACGATGCGCCACGTTCTGATCATATATTACATACGGGGTTTAATAATAAATTATAGGCCAATGATCTGCGTAGAAGGGCTATTTAACACAGAAATAATAAACCATTGTGTAATAATTTGCAGCGTTTTTCGATTTCAACTGTTCCTGACGTTCAATAAAACTGTCAGTTCATACTAATTATTTTTTATGCTCTTTAATTTATTTGTGACAGTTAGTTATAACGATTTGACGGAAGAATACTCCAATGTACGAGTACTTTTGTCAGACCAAATGGAAAATGGGTATCCCGACCTTGGTGTACTCGTCGCGTTCCAAATAATGTTCTACCAAGCCATTAAGCTGAGGTAGTTAAAATATCTACACCGTGCACCTTAAGTAGGAAGATTTTATCAAAATACGACAGTATTCCGCCTATCAGAATCCACGAAAATAGTACATTGGAATACTGGAATGAGCAAGTGCCAAATCTCACCTCATTTATTTGAGTGTAATGGTAATAATTTTGGAACAGTTATGAGAAAATTAACTTGATGGTAGGGTCCAGTTATTCATCAAGACAACAAATTAGTCGGGGAAATTTGAAAATTTTGACTCAATTCGGAACAAAAATACTCGTAATATTTTCGAGAGTGTTCAAAAATTTCAAAATCGGTATAAATACCATTACGATCAGGCTAACTAATCATGGCGAATATGCTGGGTCCTAGGCAAAAAATGTCGGCAGGCATGTGGCACTTGACATACGACTGCAATGCTTAGCCAGAGATGGGCGTAGTTAACTAAAATGTTGGTTGAACTAAATTTTCAACTACAACCTTAGTTGTTAGTTGGCAAAACTACTTTTTCAACTAAGTTTGTTGTTAGTTGGAGGTCCAAATATTTTCCTCTAACTAAATTAATTGTAGTTGGGGAAACAACTAACTAATTTATTTGATCTTCAACCCAGTTGAAACTCCAACTGACAACTAAAACTTTTGATTAATGCCTTCATGCCAAAAAATTTCTGGATTCTGTCCTGGTCACCTTGGAACAAGAAATAACTTAGTTGAAGAAACAATTGTGAATAATCTCCATCATCCACGAAAATAGCGATTTGAATTATTCAAAACAGACATTAAAATCGCTCTTGGACTGGTTATTGAAATAAAATAAAGTCAATATCTCACTTGGGGGGGGATTTAGAAACCATTCGCTTTCATCGCCACACGCAGCTTGAAGTTGCGGTTGGACAGACAATTTGCTTTTGCTGCTCTTGAAAAACACACTCTTATGGTAGGGTATGCACCAAGGCTTTGATAATCCGTGGGCCCGTTGCAGAAGAATTTGGGAATTTCCATCTCCGCCTTGGCTTCTTCACGTTGTTGGGTTGATGTGGTCTCATCTGCTGCATTCCCTCCAAAATCGAACAGCTGTTCCCAGAACTATGATTGACTGGATGGGTCTCTTCAGATGATATTTCCTTCAACACAGTAGGTATGAGCAGTCGCAGTACAAAGTAGTGATGGTCCGTCTGCATCAATGCATCGTAGCCAATTCTTTTTAAATGCAGGATTGGAAAGTGCCGCAACTGCAGCTGTTTCCGCTGTTGTATACGATATTGTGAAGAAATCGCCGAACTGAATCTCGATTGCTTCCAGGTAGATGTTGATTATAGGTAGGCAGTGACTCCACGGTTCTTCCTGGTGTTCCAGAGCCAACAGTTTTCGTCGTATCAAAATCAGGGAGGGTAAAATTATGCCGAAAAATGCGTGTTTTTCATTCTGTAGCATATCAATAAAGGTAGCAAAAGGGGCTGTGGATGACAAATATTTCTTTATACGATGGAAGACGTCTCTTCTAAAGGATTTCTTGTTTTAAGTGGACGGTACACTTCGTGAATCCAATCCAGTATACCAGCGATTTGCTTCAATGCATCATGCAAAGAGTTCCATCGTGTGTTTCCGATTCTTGATAAAGAATGCCCAAAACTTCTTGCAGAATTTCTGCGGACTTTTGCCTGGAAGCAAAATTACATAGGTTGTTACATTTAGCGATGACTCTCTTATGGAATAACAGGGTGTTTTGAGAGGTCTTTGGTCAGATCAGTTGTAGCGCACAAATTCAGTGTGTGTGTGAACCGCAATGAAGATGATTCGGTAACCGCCGTTCCACATTCTCAGGGAAGGTTGCCTGGGATCGAGCCCGATTCATGTTGGAGGCATAGGCTTCCGGGACTGATTCGGAATTACTATCTGTACTTAAATCATCGGATTCAGATGAGCAATCCTGAGCATCAGATTGTTCGTCTATAGCAACATCAACTGGGAATCGTGGTTGCTGTCCGATGGATCTCTGGATTACGTCACCGTAAACTTCATAAACGCTTTTTATGAAGTTAGATCCATTGTAGGTTATGGCTGATGTAATTTTTTGAGGGTTCAATCCAAATTCCAGATGGGTTTCTCTTAGAAATGAAGCAACTTTATCGTAAGAATGGGTTTGTTTGAACCAGCAGCAGGCCAACGTGGCAGATATCCTCTAGTAGGCCCCATCAACCCAGTGCACCGTGACGCCAAAAAAGTTTTTTACTTATTGACCATACGCCCCCTGAGGTGCATACAAACTCGACGTCTTTCAATGTATCCCTGAAAAAAGCATTATTCTTCTCAAATAACACGTGAGCCTTTCTGATGATTGTTCTCCGGTTAGGAACTCTCTGTTTGTCACCATTAACTCCAAAGGCAGCTAAAAACTTATGAAATATTCATCCTGTACGGCCTGAAACGGAACCATCGCGTTAATGAGAAACTGCGTGATTTTCGTGTAGAAATCGGAGTGAGATATTGCAGCCCCCAATGATTGTTTAAAATTATTATGAGGCTGAGCACCTGAGCACTACCCGGACTTCTTTTTTTCGAGTAGGCACGTATTGTTTGCAGGTACTCGTCAACGACAACATCCCCGTTTTTTTTTTTTTTTTTTTTTTTTTTTTTTTTTTTTTTTTTTTTTTTTTTTTTTTTTTTCTTGAGGTGAGATGAGAGGGATAAAATTAGAAGTGCTCAATTTGTACCCCTTGATTTCAATAGTATCTTGCTCACACTTGATCCATTGTGCAGCAATATTGGCATCTGTACTCTTCTGTACTCTTTTCATGATTTATTTTTAAAAAAGTACCGTCAACGATGGCCATCACGTATTAATCTTTTCTCCCTGTTGAAAATGAGCGATGAATGTGACCGCAGAACAACTGCGGTCGCTGAAGTTGGGGTCGTCCTCGGAATCAAACAAATGCTCTCGCATATTTGAATCACCAACATTCACAGGTTCGCAAGAGTTGGACATTTTTAGAAAAACACTAAGAACACCGGTCGGCCTAGGAAACTCCGAGTTCACAATAGAGGTCAAGGATTACAATAACCAGTATTCTATAATAATACATTTAATAACTAATTAACTATCCAAGTATTATTGAATTTTAACCACGTTGCATGGGTTTTTCGTGATACTATGTGCTCATAAGTCACCTTGGGGGGGAGGCGAACCGTTCTGAGGTGCCATCTTGCATACATGCACAAGAAGGCATAACAATAATGACGGCCGGGAGGGGGGGGGGGAAGTATTTTATTCTCCAGCATTTCACACACTCACATCATACATATACATTCCAAATCAGCAATGTCCATCCCTCGTCTGTTGTTCGTCCCATCGCACTGAGGCTCCACTATTTGGGCTGTAGTCGTGCCTACTACGAGGCAGCCCGATACTTAAACATGTTGGGTGTATATGGTCGAAAATGGGGGTTTTCAACGTCTTTGTAAAACTAAGGCGAGTGAGATGTCGTTTTCCATGAAACTCGTTATTGACGCTGAATCGACTACAAGGGGTTCCAGACCTGGAAAACCATTTCACAGGTGAATGACCTTCAACAGTGGTTGGAAAAATGCACAGAGACGCACTTTTTCGTAGTATGAGCCGACGGGAGCGAATCTGAACCACGAAGTCACAGTCGGCAAGCGGGCACATTGGTCCTATTTTGAGTATCCAGGATCATGGTCATGGAGTATCGTTTTTCAAGTGATAATAGTGTGATACCAGATCAAATTTCCCAATTGCGCGTAACAGTCGGAAAACATTATTTTTCCATCTAATGGATGCAGGCCAAAAAATAATGTTTTCTGCATAGTATGCTGTTGTACTTTTCATACTGACTAACATAATCCAATAAAAAACCCGATACGAAAACTTAAGGTAAGTGTATCAGAGGATATTCAATTTCAAAAAAAGAAAAAAGTTTTCGTTGTTAGTTGTTAATACAGTTTGTTGTCAGTTGAAGTTTCAACTAGATTGAGGACCAACTAAATTAGTTAGTTGGTTTCCCAACTACAACTACTTTAGTTGGAAGAAAATAGTTGAACCTCCAACTAACAACTATAGCTTGTTAGTTGTAGTAGCTGGTTAACCAACTAATTTAGTAGGGGTTCTTTGATAAACTAGCTTCTGTCCATTTCCGCGCTAGGTTCACCTTGTCAAGCTTCCGTCTGCAAAAGGATAATCTGGTCCACAGAATGATAATATAGACTGATGAAACCAGTTATTGTCAACAAACGTAAATTTAGCTGGTACATTACTTTTCAGAAAGATGCTGAATTGGCAGTGGCAGCAGCAAAGGAAGCATTCAAATTGGGATCGGTTTGGCGAAGAATGGATGCGTCTTACAGAGGAATTCTAATTAACAGGCTAGCAGATCTTATTGAGAGGGATAGCTCAATAATTTCAGTAAGTAAACAACTACTTGTAGATAAGCAAAGTAATATTAACAATAATAAATTCATTGGATGGGTTGCCATACATGATCCATGGTTGGGGTGGTATGAGGGGATGAGTAGTGAGTTCGACAGTTTCTCATATTTTGTTTTTGCTTTATCCAAGTACTTTCGCCTACTATAAAAGTAGTGTCTCATCCCGATGTGGTCCCCTCTCTGCTCCAATAAATATCATATTTCTCAATATATAATGTATTATACAGATATTACAAATGCATCACACATATTATAACTCAACCAACTATCTGTCCAAAAAGATCAACAAACATTCCCAAACAGCGGGCTGATGTTAACTGGTGATAACACCTTGACAGTGAAACGATACACACCTCGAAAGAATTAAAGGATCGCTTTTCCTTGTAGACGCCAAAGACTCCAGATCAATCGGACGAAGTTCATATTATATCTTATGATGAGGTACCTAATGGAGATGGGATGCACCCTATTCTTTTTTTTTCCCCCCTCAAACACGGAGAAAGACCAGCGATAGCAAGCTCCGACATGAGCCAAAACAGAATTGATCGCACTTCTTCATGGTTATCAGCTCTAATCTGAGAACGGGATACGATATCGCAATTTTGGCTTCACCATCCTGTTCAGCACTAAAAAAAACTTTGAAATGAGGCGTCTCTCGGTAAAAATTGGAGGAAAGATTTTTCTAAGTATCCAAAACCCCGAGGGTCGGAAGGGTAGTCCAAACAATTTTTGGATTTTTTTCTGATTTTTATTGGCTTAAAACTTAGTTTCAGGCACCCCATAAACGGTCTCCAAGTTTCACTATGATATCTCAAAAATTGTTAGGAAAACATTAAGAGGGAGGGAGTTACTTCTCTTGAGAAAAATGATCAGATTCCCTTCTTTTTTGTCTCATGTCGGAGCTTGATATCGCTGAGTCTTTATCAGTGTTTGAGAAAAAACAAAAAGAATAGGGTGCATCCCATCTCCAATAGGTACCTAATCATGAGATATAATATAAACTTTGTCCGATTGATCTGGGGTCTTTGACCCCTACAAGAAAAAGTGATCCCTTAATTCTTTTGATTAAATAGTAAAGCAGTATATAGTATATAAAATACCAAACCACCACACAAATATTGTAATCATCCCTGATGAGGCCTTATAGTAGGCAAAAGTACTTGGATAAAGCGTAAATAAAGCCTGATAAGAAACTGCCGAACTCACTGCTCATCCTCTCATACGACCCCAACCAATATTAAATTAATAAACATACTTCGTATTATTTTCAGAGTTTGGAGGTTCTCGAATGCGGTAAAGTTTATGCATCAATTTTGAAGGCTGACTTGCCCTCCAGCTTAAAGCAATTCAGGTATTTTTCTTAGAAATGAGGGGATATCAAAGGTCCTTCATTATTAATCGGAATTTACCTATTTTCTATGAATACCACTTTCGTTCCTAGTGAAACACAATCCCAAAAAGAGCGCAAAATGACAGAAATCCTTATATAAAACTCGGAATCTATTCTGCTAGTTTTTAATATGATTTCAGGCATTGGTTGCAGTGGTCACAAAAAAGATTGTTAACCCAATAAGGATGAAGATAACAAATTACTTCAAAAATGAAAAATGTCACTTGAATACCACTCATTAGTCATAGGAGAACTTACCAAAAATGCTGAAAAAAATCTACCCCCCCCCCCCCCCCTCAGCTCAGTACCCTAAATAGGGGGTGACGTATACGTCACGGTAATCCTTATAATGAGCTCCAATCAGATGACGAAAGAAGACCAGTTTGAACAAAGTGTTCTATTCGCCCCAGTATATTTACGCTTTATTCAGGGAAATTGTAAAGATAAAGGAAATACGGCAATTTACAAGTATTTATGAACATGACACTTACTTTGTTTATTACAGTATGAAACGTATCGATATAAAAAAAAAAAAATTATACACAAAGTTCACTCTCACGGCAAATTTTTAGAAAGTAGTCGTAGGTGCCTAACACTAATAATGATTACTGAATAACTTCTATACAAAGATTATTATTGATTAAGATTAATTATTCTTTCTATTTTGTATGGGACTGTTGTTGAAATTCACCTACCATTCAAACATTCCACTCGCCAGACATTTAGGATAATTAACGTTCTGATACACACATATGGTTTGTATCATTGTTACGAAATTGTCCTGATCAACGCAACACTTTTCTAGTTTCACTCTTGTGTAAAATACTGTCTAAAATTGTTCAATATAAATATTCGATATTTGTTATCACACTGACTTCTATCTTCCGAATTAGCTTCCACTATACATTTTAACAGGTTATGAATCCCAGTACATAGTATCGAAAAAAATTTCAAAAACGGTTGTGACCAAAATTGCTTCAACATAACATTCTGTGTAGTAGATTCGGTTCAACTAAGAAATTGTCTAATCCAGAAAAATGGCCGGAAGTAATTACCGGATAGAGCCATTAAGAAAAGACAACTACGATACTTGGAAGATACAGGCAGAAGCAATTCTCATAAAGAACAAGCTGTGGGGATACGTTGTTGGGACGATTCCTGAACCAAACGAGGCAGCAACAGCAGCAGAAAAGGCAGAATGGATGGAAAACGACTTGAATGCGAGGTCTGATCTTTTATTAGTCATATCTCCAGCTGAACTTAAGCAAGTTAAAAACTGTACCACATCAAAAAGTGTGTGGGACACATTAAAAAATGTTTTCCAAAGTTCTGGTCCTGCTCGAAAAGCAACTCTCTTAAAAAGACTTGTTTTACATAAGATGAGAGAAAGCGACGACATTCGTGACCATCTAAATGTATTCATGGATGCTGTCGAAAAACTACGCGAAATGGAAATTCAAATAAATCCTGAATTACTGAGTATAATGATGCTTTATAGCTTATCTCAAAATTTTGAAAATTTCCGCGTAGCGATCGAAAGTAGGGATAAACTTCCAACTCCAGACGAATTAAAAATAAAAATCATAGAAGAATTCGAAGCTAGGAGAAAGGATGAAACCCTAAAAACTAGTGAAGACGCACTCTACTCAAATAATAAACTGCAGTCGAAATTTTACAAAAATAAAAATAGAAAACCATGTAAGACTTGTGGAAGAACAAATCACCCTACTGAGAAGTGTTGGCAAAATAAAAGTAACCAACAAAAATCAAAGTTAGCAGAATCAACTTGGTACACTGTAGAAGAAAGTCTTGCCGCAAATACTAAGACGTATAATGCAGGTTCAAGTTGGTGTTTAGATAGTGGTAGTACATCTCACCTATGTTCTGATAGATCAAAATTCACAGGTTTTGAACAACAAAATGGCAAACTAAAGCTAGCTTCTAAAGAATCTACAGCTAATATTGCTGGAAAAGGATTTGTGAAAGTGAAGCTGGGAAATGACCATATTGTAAATCTATCTGATACATTATTCGTACCTAATCTCAGCACGAATTTATTATCCGTTAGCAAGATAACCAATAAAGGTCTTGAGGTAACTTTCAAAAATGACCGTGCTGAAATTCGGGACCAAAATGGAAATTTAATTGTAACAGCAAATAAAAATAATAATCTGTACACGATAAATGAAGATAACTTTTCAGCTTACATGTCCACTACAGATAAAGTACCTGAAATCCAAAACTGGCACAAAAAATTAGGCCATATAAACGAAAATGACCTAAAACTAGCTAGGAAAAATAAAATAATGAAAGGACTAAAATTTAAACCTTCTGACACACTCGATGATTGTGAAACGTGCATCAAGGGAAAATTCTCAAAACGCCCTTTTCCTTCAAGGGATGAACCTAAAAATTTAGACCCTCTTGAGATTATTCATTCCGATGTGGTCGGCCCTATGCGTTGCGCGTCTCCGGGTGGATCGAAATATTTCGTAACTTTTATTGACGAATATTCCCGTTATGGTCGAGTTTATTTCCTAAAGCATAAAAATGAAGTAATTCAATATTTCAAAGAATTCAAGAATGAAGTCGAAAACTATCTAAACAAGAAAATTAAATATTTCCAAAGTGATAATGAACGAGCGGAGTACATCAACCATGAATTTGAAAAATTGCTAAGGGATTCTGGTATCAGACGTCGACTTTCAGCACCTCGAACGCCCGAACAAAATGGATTGGCCGAGCGCAGAAATAGAGCTTTGCTAGATAAGGCAAGATGTCTCATGCTCGAATCAAATATGCCACCGATGTTCTGGGCTGAGGCCATTTATTGCTCTAACTATTTGTTGAATAGATGTCCGTCTAGAGTTTTAAACCATCAAACTCCATTCCAGAGATGGACAGGACGCATACCTTCAGTTCGCCACTTGCATATATTTGGCGCCAAGACATTCGTCCTGGATAAAACTAAAAGTAAAGACAAATTCCAAGCCAGAGCCGAGGAGGGCATATTCGTTGGTTATTCTGAAGTCTCAAAGGCATACCGAGTCTGGATGCCATCAAGAAACAAAATTATGATTTCTAGGGATATAAAAGTAGTCAACCAATTTTACTATATTGAACAAACAAAAAATGATCCATTTCCATCCAGTTCAGGATCTGAAACTAGAGAAATCATCAAGAACGAAGACAAAATGATAGATGTATTCACGAACGAAAATCATGAAACTCAACCAAATGACGAGGAGGCGGAACTCGAAATTGAAGACAATCACGAAGAAGACGAAGAACAAAGAAATGAAAACCAGTACAATCTAAGGGATAGGGCACAACTAAATCCACCAGCAAGGTTCAATGATTTTGAAGTCGCATCCTTAACCCAAAAAGAAGCATTGGAGGGAACAGACGCAAAATCTTGGGAGGAAGCCATTAAAAATGAAATTAGAGCCCACCTAAAAAATGAAACATGGAAAATAGTTAAGAAAATTAACGGGTCAAACGTCATAGGAAACAAAATGGTGTTGAAAAACAAGTACAAAGCAAACGGCGAGTTAGAACGTCGAAAAGCACGACTTGTAGCCCAAGGATTTTCGCAATGCCCAGGAATAGACTACAGCGAAACCTATGCACCCGTTGCAAAACTCAGTTCCATCAGACTCTTATTAGCACACGCTATTGAAGAAAATATGATCATACATCAAATGGATGTATGCACAGCATACCTCAATGGAGAAATAACAGAAAACATCTTCATGAAACTCCCAGACAAACTTGAAAACTTCTTATCTGAAATAATACTTGTAGAATGCGATGCTGACGACAAAAAAATACTCAA
>CM061051.1:22410252-22540252 GCA_030762985.1 Adelphocoris suturalis
GCTTTTTGGACTTCCCCGCTTCCCCTACCCCTCTAAACGGCCGTTGACAATTCCGGAAAAATACGGGTTTCGTAGGTTTTCCTACGAGGAAGACGACGGCGCGATCGGATCGCGAAAAAAGTATCGGGAAATGCGTTAAAAAAATGCGAGAATACGGACCCGTTTTCTCGAAAAGTCCGCCGAAAAACTTGGTTTTTTCCGATTAAAATATACCCCATAAAGGTACGTTTTTCGGAACGGTTTTTGCGGGCGAAATACAGCTTTGGGTCCGCCGAATCTGAATCCGAAATCGGATATCGAAAAAAGTGACGTTAAGTCGGTCAAATCGCGAGCGGAAGCGAGAAGAAGCGTTTAACATCAGAAATTAATTTTGCCGTGTTCGCGAGAAGGCTCTACGATGTCAGGGGTTCGATGAGGCGGGGCTTGCACCTGACGAAAACGGGTTGCGAGCAGGTACACGCACTTACGTCTTGAAGGGTATACAGGTATACCTTGCGAGCCAAGCGAGAGCCATGTCAACAGAATAAATTCGGATTTTTTCCTACAAATATACAGCAATACCTTGAGCGCGAAGCGAGCAACATCCCCGAATAAACTTTTTGTGGTTCCACGTAGTTTTATAAGATTTAATTTGTTTGTAAGAATTTCCAACTGAAAAAAAAAAAAAACGTCTGCCAAGTTGGGTGGGCAGTATAACTTCCTCAAGCGAGCGAAGCGAGCAGCATCCCTTACATAAGTTAAACCTACCCTTAGGGATCTATCGTTTGCGAGCGAAGCGAGCAACATCCCCTACATATTTCAATTGTAATACATCGCATCTGCGCAGCCACACCTTGCGAGCGAAGCGAGCAATATTTCCTACATGCCACACTTTGCGAGCGAAGCGAGCAACATTCCCTACATGTCACACCTTGCGAGCGAAGCGAGCAATTGAATGGGGGGTCCGGGGGGCTTGCCCCCCGGCTGGACGTGGAGGCTAGCGTAGCGAGCCGGAGCGGCTAGTAAACAATATATTCCCATTTTCTTTCAAGTTATCCACCCAAGTTATCGACATTCATTTCATAGTTCAACTAGAACGTGTTTTCCAAAAACAATAATAGATATATTAGGTAATCGTAATATTAATCACCCAAATACTTGTAGTTAGGTATGTCACAATTTTGTTGATGCGTTATAAATGAAAATTTTATTCTTGTTCGCTAGAAATAATTATCATACACGAAGTTAGGTACTACGCAATAAATACATGTACTCATACATTGTACATTGTAAACAGATATGGTAGAAACCAGATTAGAGTGTTAAAAATGAAAGTGAACATGAGATCAAACTCAAAGATCAAAAAACAATTAAGATTAGTCCAGAATTTTGTAGGTTACTGTTATAAATATATTAGTATAAATTGATAAGTTTATAGCTACAGCATACAGTCTTTCTTCTTCACTTAAGCGTTATGACCGTTTTCACTTATTTTATATAATTATTCTCTATTGGTGTTGATAATGGACAAATCTTTATAGCATTTTCAGCAACAAGAGCTGGTGGACTGTAAGTTGTCTTGAAACCACATGTTCCAAACAAACATGTCCCTTCCTTGAACAAACATTTCATGAATGACAGATTGTCTTCAGAAGCATGAAGACCAGTCATCCAGCTATCTGCAGGCTATTTGGATAACGTGTTCCAAACACCTGATTCAAACTCCAGCTTGTAAGTCGGTTCTCCTTGTGCGGAGTATAATAGTATGCCTTTATTTATTCACACGGTGTCAATAGGTTTTCGACGTGATCCCTTTTCCCTGTAAATTAATGGCAGCGTCCCTACCTAGTTTATTTACGCAATTCAAGTTTGGTTTACGAAAATAGAGTTCACAAATGCACTTCTGGCCAAAGAAGGGACATGTCTGTTTGAAAAATGTAATCAACATCAATGAAGAAGAATTTTATGAAATAATGGAAAACTGTGATAATGACTCTAGAGAGGAAGTCTCATTTTATCCTGAAAGTATATAGGTACCTACTTATAACTATAGATACCTATGTTTATACAATAATCTGCACACAAAATTCTGGACTGATCTTCATCTTTGTTTGTCCCACGTGTTTGATCACATGGTTACTTCCACTTTTACAACTCTAATCTAATTTTTACCTTATTTGTTTATATTATTGTTCTTGATATATATAGTATATATATATATATATATATATATATATTATATATATATATATAAATGGTTTATTGTATAGTAACCTAAATTCGTGTATGATAATTATTTCTAGCGAAGAAGAATACAATTTTCATTTTTAACGCATCTTCAAAATTGTGACACACCTACCTACAAGTATTTGGGTGATTAATAGTAAGATTACCTAGTATATCTATTATTGTTTTTTGGAAAAACACATTCTAGTTTAATTATGAAATGAATATCGATCATTTGGATTGATAACTTAAAAAAAAACGTGAATTTGTTGTTTATAAACACACATAGGGTGTCCCAAAAGTGACTCTGGAAAGTTTTCCAAGTGCCCCCCCTCACACCCCATTGAGTTGTCCAAAAACTTTCTGATTTTCGCTCAGATTTTTTCATATACAACTTGGTGTAAGGCTCCCCACCCAAAAAAATTAGGAGGATGAGGGGTTACTTTTGGGACACCCTGTATATATATATATATATATATATATATATATATATATATATATATATATATATATATATATATATATATATATATATTTATATATATATATATATATATTTGTGAAGCGTCGATAGAAGATTTTACATAACTAATTTTCAGCTGGTGAGTCAGCTCTTGTTGAATGCAGAAGGACTATTGAAGTGTAGGTGTTTTACTTAATTTAATTAATTTCTCCTCGATAGGCGTCAATGCCAATGCAGTCATATTTATATAAAGTATAATAATTATTTTAGATAATTATATAATATAATAGATATGTGATATATCAGTAGCGTGTTCGCGAAGGAGGCTATCCAATACAGAAATAATAATCCTTTGTGTAATAATTTGCAGCGTTTAGCTTTTTGATTCTTGGGTTATGCAATATTTTCTGCGCAGTAGGTAACAAACGAAACGAGATGAAAAAATAACATTGCGTAATTATTTAATTTCGAGAATAATAATTCTTTTCTGTTTCATCATCCAGATAATGAGCGGAAATACCTGTGATGGTTTTTAAACAGTTCCTTCACGTTCGTTCCGGATGTTATAAATTTATTCTAGGTCGTTCAAACCTACATGATGTATGCAGTATTTATATATTTTTTAAAATTAAATATAGCAGAGTGTAAATTTGTGGACATATATTTTATGATAATTTTTAGAACAATAAGTTCACCTAGTTCCAAAATCAACTCTAGGGAAACTAGGCGTTGTAGACAATCATATGTTGCAAGTGTAGGAGTGGACTTCAAATAGTTTTTGTAAGAATAATTATTTTGGGAACTACTTACGTTATATAGTCTTTGTGCCAGACCCCCAAAAAGAGGAGTTTGGTATAATTTTGCGGACCAGACGAAACTTATACCACATGTTCCTGTGGAGCATGAAAAACCATGATGGCCATCTCAGAACGTTAGCTTTTAAAAATGGTGGCCAGCCACTATTCTGTACTTTGTCGTATCATGCAAATGGCCGGTCCGATTTCGGAAAATTTTTTAAATTGTAGCTACTTTTATGGCCAACATTTTTGATCCTGAAGACATAAGCAGAAAAATTAATATTTCACTATGAAAACGTAACGAAAAGTAAAATCAACATTCTCACGATTTTTGTTTTAGTAGATTACGAGATATCGGTTGTAAATATGAAAAAATACCTTTCATAAACGTTGTTGCAAATCAATAACCTTTAAATATAAAAAAGAGTGCACCCGGATTGCTGTTCCTCCGACTTATTCTTGAAATGAAACGATGTGTTATGCAAAAATGCAAACTGCAAATATATATATATACGAAAAAAAATTGATATAAAAAAATTTGTATATAAAAAAAATTTTCAAGCCTGGCTGGGATTCGAAACCACGAACTCGCGCTTCCCGTCACGGACGATAGCAACGGTTGTACGTGAAAATCATGTTATATATATATTAATTGCTATGCAATTCTTTGGCCGACCCCCAATAATTTTTTTAAAATGTCCCAAACTTTTTTTAACATGATTTTCACGTACAACCGTTGCTATCGTCCGTGACGGGAAGCGCGAGTTCGTGGGTTTGCATAACACATCGTTTCATTTCAAGAATAAGTCGGAGGAACAGCAATCCGGGTGCACTCTTTTTTATATTTGAAGGTTATTAGATTTGCAACAACGTCAATGAAAAGTATTTTTTCATATTTACAACCGATATCTCGTAATCTACTAAAACAAAAATCGTGAGAATGTTGATTTTACTTTTCTTACGTTTTCATAGTGAAATATTCATTTTTCTACTCATGTCTTGAGGACCAAAAATGTTGGCCATAAAAGTAGCTACAATTTAAAAAATAGTTTTCCGAAATCGGACCTGCCATTTGCAAGATAAGACGAAGTACAGAGTAGTGGCTGGCGATTTTCAAAAGCTAACGTTCTGAGATGGCCATCATGGTTTTTCATGCTCCACAGGAACATGTGGTATTAGTTTCGTCTGGTCCGCAAAATTATACCAAACTCCTCTTTTTGGTGGTCTGGCACAGAGACTATATGACGTAAGTAGTTTCCAAAATAATTATTCTTACAAAAACTATTGGAAGTCCACTCCCTACACTTGCAACATATGATTGTCTATAACACCTAGTTTCCCCAGAGTTGATTTTGGAATTAGGTGAACTTACTGTTCTAAAAATTATCATAAAATATATGTCCACGAATTTACACTCTGCTATATTTAATTGAAAAAAATATATAAATACTGCATACATCTTGTAGGTTTGAACGACCTAGAATGAATTTATATCATCCTGAACGAACGTGAAGGAACTGTTTAAAAACCATCACAGGTATTTCCGCTTATTATCTGGATGATGAAACAGAAAAGAATTATTATTCTCGAAATTAAATAATTACGCAATGTTATTATTTCATCTCGTTTCGTTTGTTACCTACTGCGCAGAAAATATTGCATAACCCAAGAATCAAAAAGCAAAACGCTGCAAATTATTACACAAAGGATTATTATTTCTGTATTGTATAGCCTCCTTCGCGAACACGCCACTGATATATCATATATCTATTATATTATATAATTATCTAAAATAATTATTATACATTATCTAAATATGAATGCATAGGCGTAGACGCCTATCGAGGAGAATTAATTAAATTAAGTAAAACACCTACACTTCAATAGTCCTTCTGCATTCAACAAGAGCTGCCTCACCAGCTGAATATTATTATGTAAAATCTTCTATCGACGCTTCACAATTTCATGTATAGATGACATCGTATTGAAGAAACGATAATAGTTAGAGAAAGAGCGGGCCACTTGCATAAGTGGATGGGCAACGTTTTTGATATTTTTATGTTTTCACTTTGGCACACAACGAGAAAAATCGACAACTTTTAGAACGTTACTTACTAAAACGTCTTTCGGATGATTTTCACTTACAACAGAGTCGTCCCCTAGGGATATCCGTCAGTTCTTATCCGACGGAAATTGTTCACCACTCGTTGGAAACATCTTCATTTATGAATGTTATGTTTGTGTAAATCTTATGTTGCCTACACCGCTCCGAAAAAAAGCAGCTAAGCTACACTCAAAGTTATTGATGAACCATAAAGTACCTACAACCTATCCCTGAGGTACGAGTTTATAAAATGATGTGGTAAGTAACCAGGCTAGCCTACTAATCAGGTATTTTATTAACCAAATGAAAAATGAAGGCGAATGTTTTTGATCGTTATCCAAGGGGGCTATTCAGACTTGATAGTGGAATAAATTTTGTGCAATACGAAAAAAATCACCGTGAAAACACCAGAAAGTTGTTGTCAAGTGGCCAGTCTGAAATGATAACGATTACCTACCAAAACATGAACATTGCCGCCAGAGAGTAATGGTTGCCGCCAAACTGTACTTGGAATCTTTCATTTTGATGCCAGAATGAAGATGTGTGGCGGACAAATAATACTGTATCTCCACTTATATCAACTATTATTCACTAATTTTTGGTCTGAGGACAGAAACTCGGATGCTAACTAATTTATCCAAGGATCAGTTTATCTAGGATTAAAAATTGATGGTGGAACAGTGAAAACACTGACTCTGAGTTGTTATCAAGGTCCTGTGTTACTAGACTCGGGAGATAACTCTCATTCGTGGCACTGGTCCTAAATGTTACCCAAAAAACATTACTGTTACCGTCCAAAATTTTTGAAATCTCGATTTTTTAGTATATCAGCCTTTAAACACTACCCGAAGGTTGACCGAAAGTGATGCCGATGTTACTGGCACGTCCCCGGCTAATGTATGATATTTGAGCCAAATTTCATAAAGGTCGGTCCAGTTGTTTCGAAAAAAAAAAAAAAAAAAAGCTTCGGGAGGCGAACAGCCGGATCAATTTTTAATTCAATTTTTGGATTCTACGCACCTTGGAACGGAGACCAACAAATTTTAATGGAGATTGAGAAAATTTTGTTCTTGGTCATTTACAGAGGCTCATTATTGAAAATAATAAACCAAAAGTTTATTTATGTTTTTTCTTTAAGCTGAGATGTCATTTTCCAAGTTTTAAACCTCAGATTGATGTTTAAACCATCACCCACAATCGTTTAACTTTAAGCTGGGCATGGCTCTTATCACTGAAAATACCCAAGCCCTACTAAACAAGCGCACACTACGTTGTCCGCTTAAACTGCAGCTTAAGCGTTGAGTGAGATTTAAACAAGCCTTAATGAACCTCACTAAAAACGCAAATTCCAGGAATGCAGTGTTCGGTGCATAACTGGGCATTTACATGTGGCTAACAAAAATAAGACAGTGGCTCACGAAATTTCGTTATAGTAATACATACTGACGTACTCGCATACTGACGTACAGATTTTGATCATTCCTCTCACAGCTCCCGCGCTTCTTCTTCGTACATCCTCCCATAAACGGGAATTTCGATGGGCAAGATATGAAAAAGCGCAGAATAGCAAGGCTTCTAATTACGCTAGAGATAATAACTCCTACGAACAGGGCAAACTACCTTATCCATAGAAAAAACGTTGCAAATTATTACATAATGGTTATTATTTCTGAATCAGATAGCCAGCTATAGTAACCAGCATGCTCTGGGGCTTTCGCCAGTCTCTTTTCTAGTATCCACCTCTGTTCTCGCGTTACAGGCTGCGCTCCTGATGGGGAGCAAATGGATGATCGTACAGCCACCCGAGTGGTCTCATTCAATCCACGGAGCTAATTTCTATAGGAATCAAACTGAAACCGTAGGTACACTGGATTCCAAAAGCATCTGGGACATATCCCAGTCGATTCTGCGTCCGAAATTACTTGGGTGACGACACCCCACTTACCTATGGCAGAAATATAAGTAAACAGCTATTCATCCAGAGGGTTCAGACTCCAACCTGCCCATGTAATGCAATTTTAATTTAAAAACGATTTGCTTCAAACTAACTGAGAAGATTTTGGGAAGAAGAAGAACAAAGGATGATGGACTGGATCAATTATTTTTGTAACATACTAAAGTATGGTTTAATATACTAAATATACTGGTGTGTTCAAGGTAGGTTAAATGTTATGTGGGGTAAAAGTAATAAAATATAATATAAAATATATATTATCCATTCCGATACGCCCGGACGCCTTTCTGCTACTCCACTATGCCCCTAATGCCGTACCCCCCTCAGGTTGGCGCGGCGTATTATATGGGTATAACACGTAAAAGTAATAAATATCCATTCTCCTACACCCCTCTGCTACGCCCCTGGTCACCCCAGCCGCCACAAGGTGCCGCGGCGCCTCCTCTCACTCCACCCCCCGCTCACCCCCCTCACCACCCACCGTGACCCCTGCCAAGCGTGCCAGGCGTGCGCGCGTGCGTAAGTCTAACACTCAAAGCCTCGAAAAAGACACTTTTTTGCCCGTTTTGGCCCATAGCATCTATGCGAGTAAAGCGATCGGGATGGTTAAACGTTAGGACCAACTAGACCCCAAATGGAGTCTATGTGCGAAAGAACGGGTTTTTTAAGTCAATTCTTAGGCCTTTTATGGCGGACGGCGGACGAACATTTCAAATTTGGATTCTACAAACCTTGAAACGTAAAGTGAGAAAATTTGAGGGGGGGTTATAAAAAATTTTTGCTACACGATCAGATAGGCATATTATTGGAAATAATAAACCAAAAGTGCAGTGAATCAGAGCGGAAAATCGAACAAAAACCAGCTGGATCCGGGATGGAGAAGAGACAAAAGAAACCAAGGTTGTTTTGACGAGTGAATGTATATAAATGGATCCCAATTTCCCTTGGTCAAGAACGGCTAGACAAATTTCAAAATGGGTTCTTGGCAAATGATCAGCAAGGATAATCCTGTCTTGGAAATGTTGGCGCTTCGTATGTTTTTGCCGATTCCCGGTTGATTGATCGATTCCCACCATGTGTGAATATTCAACAAGCTACCCTAGTAGACATTATTCTGTATTCAATCGCAACCATGGAGTGCTATTAGATTACTCATACTAGTTTATTGCCATCAACTTCCAGGATATTTACAAACTAATTACACATTTGATCGTCCAGAGCCCTACATTTTTACTAAGGAATAATCTCAGTAATATCTGTTGGGTCTTCTGCTTGGAGACAGAACTATTTGCCAGTAGTATTGTAATTTCCAAGCATCCGTTTAATCCTGAATGGACGTCAGGACTTTTTAATTACGCACGAAGTAGGACTGGTTTAGTGTTTAAAATCGTTTATTGAACACGACTAGTGGAATGTTTTATAAATACAACACCAGTTATAATTACGTAACTGATCAGAGTGATTAGAAAAGGGGTTTATTGCAAAATGAAGATCGGTCTGTTGTAATCAATAATAAATGTTGACTAATTGTTGTAGACAACAATTTTAGACGATATTATTGACTAAGACTGCGGTTACATTGGATCGGAAGGCTTCATAGGAACTTTGGTCGTACGAATTCGCACGGTTCCTTCCGAGCCGACCAAACAGCCAGTTTCCACCGAAACTATTACTGGTTGCGGAATCTTGGCACGCATTTTAACGAATTCGTTCAGCATCAGACGATCGTAAAAGATTTTTCCTTTCATCAGTCTTGGTACAAACTACGGACTGTCTGCTCGCTTGAGTTAGTGATCATTTACTTCATTATTGTCTTAACTATTATACATATTTCTATGACATTATTGCATCCATGGCGGAGAAAATACTTTAGTGGGACCAAAAGTTCAAGCAATACATATAAGCACACCGGACCTCCCATTTTTGCTCCTATAATTTAACAAACCTTGCCTCATTATAACGCAATTCAAAGCTTCCAATAAAAAAATTCATCACAAAATATTCATCAATTGCGTGGTTGTCGTCCATAATCAATTCACTGTCTTGAAAAACACAAAGTCAACACAAAACAAGTTCTGACCCTCTCAGATTCAGTGATACCTACCTCCATCATTCATACAGATTAGTGCAGATTGTTTCATACGAAAATGTATGAACGAAAATTCGTAAGTACAGGATTCAGTGAATTCTCAGCCTAGGACTGAGTTTTGAGGGGAGCCATCATTCACCCGAGTTCGAAGAATTGATAATATTTATTGTATTATTGATAATATTTATTGTCTTTTTGATCTCATTGCCACCTTCTCTCTACCCTTCGTCATTGCTGTTCAGAAGCCTGGAATGTTTGAGTGGAACGTTATTTATCAGAGTTTCGTGGTGAGGGGTGTTGATTTGATAATCCGCGAACCAATTGGCGCTCTACTATCCCACGTACGCGACGCCGCTAATGTATTCATAAGAGCACGTGAACGATAAGGTAATAAGGAGGGGATTGATAACAACTCTCGATCTCCCTGTGTCCAGTGTCAAGGTGTGGTGATCGCCTGGATTCGAACCAGAGGCCTTTCCATGTTCAAGGAAACTAGTCCATAAACCTTGGGCACAGAGAAAGAAAACATGGTGTGTTAGACTTACTTTGGCACCTACACTCGGTTTTTGATTGGGTGTCACACGCCATCTCCAGAGCTCCCCAGCGGTACTGAAGGGATCAATCTGTTAATTTAGGCGGTCCCCCTTCTCTCACAGATGCTGCCAGCTAGTCAATTCACTGACAAGCAGCTCCAATTAGTCACATGGCCATCACTTATTCGGTCAGATAATTGTTGTTTTCTAGCCAGCGAGTGCCGCAATGCTCTTTTCTTGAGAGCGTCTTGAAAATTCGTTGACAATTTTAGCAACAGTTGCTAAGGTTGGCTACTGATCAGATGATACAACAATCATTAACATCACTATAATCCAGCATGATGAAAAAAACCTCCTATTATGCAGCATGTAAATCCTACATAAGCGAATTTATTTATGACGTACCTAGTAATTATTATTTACAATTTCAATCCATTTATCTTTGAAAATCAAGATTAAAACTGGTATATTGAAGAAAAATAATAGAGATAAATCGTTTTACTTTGATATACCCTAAGGACGATTCAGTTCTTCCTATATTCGTCAGTAAGTAGTAAGTAGCAATGTCGCAAGTAGGCATGTAGGAAAGACTGTTTTCCTCCTTTTTAGGATGTCCCTATGAAACTAGGCTTTGTCAATACCGGGACGACCTATTGGAATTGATCCAGGGGGTGTGGGAAAACGCAAGTATGAGAAAAAACAGCCGTTTAAAAATCCGTTTCTGACCATTCTAAGTGGGAATCCGTGAAAAAACCATTGGCGTATGTCTGTGTGTGTGTGTGTGTGTGACAAATTTTTTCGACGCTGCCCAGGCCACAATTCTCAACCGATTTTCGAGATTGTTTCTTTGTTCGATCCTGCATTTAGTCTAGCTTTGCAGCCCCGCAAATATCAAATTTCATGATGGAACAGAGAGAATGGCATGATGGAACGAGGTTTTTCAAAAAATACTGTCGACCCCACCGTCGACAATACAATTCTCAATCTATTTACAAGATTCTTAAATTTTTTAAAATTCTTATTTTTGCTATTCCAATTTTAGTGTAGTGCGCAAAGAACTTTGAGAATTTCATATTTGTATTCGTGGTTTGGAGGGGGGGGGGGGGGTCAATTAGCGATACTTTCAAGCGCTGCCCAAGTTACAAATCTCGAGCGATTTTCGAGATTCTTATCTTGTTCCATTATGAATTCGCTCTAGTTTTGGAACGTATGTCGGGAGTATCCGATTTCACTACAAAAGGGGAGGGGTAAAAAGGGAAGGGGTAATGGAGGGGTAATTCCGATAAATCGTCATGATTTAACTATTCTCATCAGGTTCTCGTGTTTTTTTTTTTTTTTTTTTTTTTTTTTTTTTTTTTTCAATTATGAATTTAGTCGAGTTTTGGATCGAATCACAGGAATTTCAAATTTCATTATGGAAGGGGTTGAATAGAAGGTAGTAATAGCGAAAAATCGATCCAGATTTCAGTCCAGTTATGCGACCTTGGAAGTTTCAAATTTGCTGAAGGTGGAGGGGGTGAAAGGGGGGAGGGGCTATGAAAAATCATGGTATTTTCGTTTTTCTCTGTTTTTTTCCATTCTCATCAAAATGATATACCTACAATTCTTTCATAGGGACGTCCCTTTAATGCATGCATTACTGACTTGTACTTCTTTTTTCACTGGATCACTTACCAACTATATACCTAGCTTATGTGTCCGATGGGCAATCCCAATAGCGCAGATTTCCAAATAAAGATTGTTATTATTTCGTCTTTGCAATTTCTGTTATAAAGTCAAAGGCTACAAAAATTTAAAATTTATCCTCATTCTACATTGTACATTATGTACTATGTATTATGACTAGAGACTGGAATCGTAGGTATAGGAATAAAACGGCCTATATACGCAACGAGAAATGGCAGAATATGCAAAAAGGTCCAAAAAACCGCAAATATATGCAATTCACCTTCGGTAGCTTGAAAAATTTAAGAAAATAGATGGAAAACGTATAGGTAGAGGGGAGCAATAAGAAAAAATTCGTATCACCATAAACTATATAATTTAGACATAGTCGAATTGAATAATTATGTGTTGGTCGAGATGTTCCGTCGTTGAATTACGTCTTCTGTCGTATAATATGTTTTTTAGTGTTGAAAAAGAACGTTCAACTTGACACAAATCGACTGATAAATTCTTCATGCAGATGATTTCACTTGAATTGTAATAGATCAATAATTCGGATGTGAGTTCTTCTTTCAAAATTTATGAGATGCCCACGACGCGACGGCCGTCCATCTTGGGTTTCCCTCGAGGACCGCTTCCTACTTCCCAGAGAAACCAAAATACATCAGACTCTTCAATACGGAAGTCAGAGTCACTCCCGTTCCACTTCCATAAATCCACTGCATCACTTTGAGCAAGAAAAAGTGAACTGTGGGGCTACTTGAATTTATACGAGAAAACGTCATGGTGGAAAGGTTGAAAAATAGGTTGGAAAAAATTAGTAAGAAGGGAGACGTTCCAACAGAAATCGGAGCAACGCACTTCTCTCATGCAATAGATTGACTGTCGCGGTCACAGACGATCTTCATTTTTATTGGAGCGACTTCATGTTTTCAAAGTAAGCTGTTTACCAATTTTTCTGTAGGTAACAATATTGTTAGTTGGTAGCATCCTAAACAGCGGAGAGTCGGTAGGTAGCATACTAAAATGGTATCATCAAGCCCTAGACAGCTGATCATCAGACCTGTGCTAACTCCATATCCTGAACTTCGAAAAACCCCGTGTTCTTCATACAATTTAAACCTCTATAGGTCGACAGAAATGGTTTGCGTACCCTAGGGCGCCACCTACGTTGAACTCTATGACAATTGAGGTGATGGAAATGTAGTAGTTCCTCCTTCAAAGGGGAGAGGCGATTAACCTCTTAAACTCAGAGGATATCCAGAAGGTTTAATAAACTCAAGAATATGCCAAGGTGTAGCATTTGCAAGAATCGAGAAGGAAAAAGAGAAACTCCTATCCATCACAACTCCATACAGAGACAACCTTTAGGTGATAGCCTTGATGGATAAAAGTAGATGAGACACATGAGGATGTTAACGGCGCTATCTGCCAGACAGAATTTATCCGAGGGATAATTTTATCCGCTAGGATTCGGCATTGATAAACGACTCACATTCTTTATCTGGAGTATAGCGCTATACTCAGTATAGCTATCCTGCAGTTAATGTAGATAATTGATAAACCGGCCCTTTAATTATTATACACAATTTACATGATTATTATTATTTACCTATTTATTTTTTTAAATCATGTTTAACTGTAGCGAGTTTTAAGGGGTAAGATTTTGATTAGTCTCTGCATTATTGCTAATCTGGAAAAAAATTGTGAGGAATCACGATTGCCGTCTGTTTAGGTTGGTCTAACTGGAATTTAAAGTAGTTTCTAGCCTACGAATTTCAAATTTTAGACAGAGAGGATGAATGTGGCGAAGGAGAGGGGTAAAGCTCAGTATTCATGTAATGATACATTTCCAATTTAACTAACAACATTTTATCTAATGGATGCTTTCCAGTGAGTTTAAAAATAAGTAAGGTTACTCCAGTGCCGAAGGTGAGTAAGGCTGAAAAACTCAATGATTTCAGACCAGTCGCTCAGGTTCCAATTCTGGGTAAGATTGTGGAGGCTGCTCTGGCTGCTCGTATTCGGGATTTCTTTGAGGATAACCATCTTTTGAGCAGTTCTCAGCATGGTTTTAGGCGCGGGAGGTCAACAGTAACCATGATGATCGAGATTATGAAAAAAGTAACTGCCGCATTGGAGAATGGGCTCCATGTAGAAATGAGTTTGTCTGACCAAAGCAAGGCTTTTGATTTAGTACCACACGACATTTTGATCGAGAAGCTTGAGTATTATGGAATAAGAGGGTTGCCACTGCAATTAATTACTTCATACCTATCAGAAAGGAAACAGTGTGTTTTTTTGAATGGTTCTGGATCATCAATTGAACCAGTGTAACAGGGAGTTCTGCAGAGCTCAATACTGGGACCACTATTATTCGTTATTTTTATAAATGACCTCAGTTACTATGTTGGAGACAATTGTTTCATTTATGCTGACGACTCAACTTTTCTCACAAGTGACCATGATCGATTCGGTGCTTCCTCCATTTCCGCCAAGAAGGAGATGTTGGCGGAAGAGTGGTTTAATACTAATAAACTGAAACTTAATCCTGGTAAAACCCAACATTTATCCATTTCTAATTTAAATGCTGTAAGTAGCGAGAATTTAGTGAAATTACTTGGCTTTTTTATTGATCATAACAATATGGTCCGCTCATATTGATTATGTTCATGGAAAATTATCGAAAGCTCTCTACCTGTTGCGGAGACTTTCGAAAACCCTTTCGCGTGAGGTACTTGTAATGGCTTACCATGGACTATTTGGTTCGGTCATGTCATATGGCATAATATTGTGGGGGGCCTCTCCTGGAGCAGGACGTTTATTTCTGCTACAAAAAGGGCTGTAAAGGATTATTGCTGGAGTGGATTATAAGGCACACGCACCTTTGTTTAGAGAACTTGGCATCCTCACAGTTCATGGCCTCTGTATAGTGACAGCTCTGAAGAGCATACACAAGAACTCCAGATCTATAGCCAAAAGTATTATGATCTATACTGGAAATATTATATCTGAAATATAATTTGAATAGTTCAACACAAATTTCAAGCCTTGGAGAATGATCCAAATTTGATTTTGTAGGGGTTGTAATTGGGCATCAAGGGTGGATCTCAGTATTTTGGCCATAATGACTTCAACTGGAAAACGTGGTTCAAGGAATATGTTTGAATTTGTCTACCATAAATTTCAAATTATAGAGAAATACTTTATTGATAGAATTTATGTATTCTCTATATCAGTACGTGTCCAGCCGGCATTTTAAACCATCTTGTTTTTCTATCTTTTTGTTTTTTGTTAATATTATTCGTTTCTGTTAATTTCAATTTAAATTGTAATCTTGGGACCTGAAATGACAATAGATACACCAAGATTGGTTTAATAACAAAAAACAATTTGATTTGATTTTTGATTGGATTAACAAAAATCTTAAATTAGTTTGATTATAATATTTACCCTAGCTATATTAGGTGTTCTGAAGGAGATTGGTACGCCTTAGTATTTTGCCCAAAACGTGCAAAGACTAAGAATACTACCTATTACATTATTACATTAACTTAAACTATTTGGTTTGTGACCATTCAAAACATGTACCGCGTATGTATACGTAGGAATTTTCATCCCTTCCAATACACATATTTCATCAAACCGGTTTCATATTGAATTGACATTAGGATCACCCGACATTTCGGCTTACACTACGTAGGTATTCCAATGTGTTGTCAAATATTCTTACGTGGATGATTTTATAGGAGATCTGATTTCATAATTTTTTATTTCAGTAGCGGTAAACGTTAGATCTCGGCCGAAGTTGTCTTGCAGAACGCTCTTTGATTCATCGGAATCTACAACAATGGACAATTCAGTTCCGCGCATGATCTCGAACAATAGTCTTCCTAAGGGTTTGATAGCCCATACCATTGACGCAATACAAAATATCAATGCAACATCTCGAAATAGTTTTTACTGATGTACAATTTTTTTTTTTTTTTTTTTTTTTTTTTTTTTTTTTTTTTTTTTTTTTTTAATGCAGACTACATTCGTATACGCAGTTTAATACTAACTATTGTCCACGGTATTTAAAAAAAAATATATGTGGAAAAAAAACAGGGGTTCTGTAAGCCTCTATCTCGAAAACCTCCTGTCATGCAGCATGATCGTAAGAGCGAATTTCTTTAAATTATCGTATAACTTATTTTATGTAACCTACATTGTTTTGAAACTTGAGCTGTTCAAGTGCAAAGAGAAAAAAATGTTAACTAACAATTTTATAGCAGTGCAATTTGTTCTGCGATTCAATAAAAAGATTATTGACTTTTTGACTCTTTATTAGCTCTAGATAAAGCGTTACACTCTAGCCATTCGTTTCAGAATGCCCCAAAATGGGTTTTAATTTAGAAAATTTTCGGAAATTTTTGTTTTAAAATTTTTGGAGCCATTGCAATAGCTTCATTTTTTTCGAATATTCGCCAATGCTACTACTGTCAGTGTTGTTCATAATCTTGTCGTCGAATACAAATACGATTGTAATCGCGATAATTATTCGTTAATTCTGAGTCAACTGCGATTATATTCGCATTCGTGAAATCGTATTAGACTGTTGGCGATTACACGAATACAAACCATAAAAATGCGTCACGGTCAGCAATTTCATAAGGGCGTCCCTCCTATAATATGTGAAGCCTTGCTAATATTTCCTTGTTTCAGAGGGACGTCCTTAAAGCGAATTCAACTATTGGAGCCCAGCCTATTTGTCTCAAATCTATTTCAATAGGACGTCCCTCTGAAGCTAGGTAATATTAGCAAGGCTTCGTATATTTTAGGAGGGACGCATTATTGAAATTGATGATCGTGACGCATTTTTATGGGTTGTATTCGTATAATCGCCGACAGACGAATACGATTACACGAATACGATTACAATAATTCGAATATAATCGCAGTTGACTCAGAATCAACGAATAATTATCGCGATTACAATCGTATTCGTATTCGACGACAAGATCATGCCCAACAATGACTAGGTACTGTACTACCTACTAAATTGCATTCACCACCTGAAAATATTGACGAATCTGGTGCGCATTTGTAAAGATACACAAACATGTAAGCCAATTTATTTTCAAAACCCAACCTTGAAAAACAAAAATATCACTGCAACGGTTATTGGAAAACTAATCTGTTTCACTTACCTTCAACCTTGTTTTATGTAGTCTTGGTTTATTATTTTCAATAATGAATTTGTGTTTGACAAAGAAAAAATTGTTAACCCCTGAGAGTATCGGACAAAAAATGAATAAAAAACGTCTGCCAAGTTGGGTGGGCAGTATAGCTTCGTCACATATTGTAACATGGACGTATAGAATTAGTTGAAGAATAAAGTACGAGTCGAAATGATTGATAACTCGACCTTATGAGAAAATAATGTTTGCGCATGCGCACAGACTACTTTTAACCCAACAGCATTGAAATTTATCGGGGAACGTCTAAGAGCTGAACCGCAAAAGCTCTGAAAATGTCATAGAAATCGATCGGAGTCTTGTCTGTGTCGATCAATTTTAGTTTTGCGCTCGCGCAATAGTTATTAATCCACAAATCGCGATATAATTCATAGGGAATTTTTCCGGAACGTATACCAATCTACTCCCCAAGTTTGAAAATCGAACCAATAGATGTTAAGAAAACGACGTCATAATAAATTAACGTTTGCACATGCGCACAGACTACTATGTATGTGATGACAATGAAGTTATAGGGGACCGTCTAAAAGCTATCTCACACAATCGCTTCAAATACCATCAAAATCTTTCCATTAGATTTGGAGTTTTTCCTGTGTCAATCGATATTAGTTTCACGCATGCGCTATAGTTATTACTCCACCAATCGCGATATAATTCGTGAGGGATTTTCCTGGAACATATACCCATCTACTATCCGAGTTTGAACGAAATCGGACCAATAAATGATAAGAAATCGACGATATAATGAATTAACGTCTGCGCATCCGTTCAGAATACTATTTATCTGACGGCAACGATGGTTATAGAGGACCGACAAGGAGTTAACCCGCAATATCACTGGAAATTTCATTGGAATCGGACTGAAACTTGGTATAGTTACGGTCGGGACAAGGGTTTGCCACAGACAGACATGAGACAGACAGACATGGAATCAAAATTGATCAGCAAGCTCTGAAACGATAAAAGCAAGTGGGGATTTCGACTTTGGAGGATAAAAATGTTTTCGACTTCAATCACGAACACAAAGCTTTCCTACTTGAGGTAGTGAGGAAGCTATAGTGCCAGAATAGCACATTTTCCAATCCGTTTTAACACAGCGCACAGAATCGTAAAATTTCATTTTTTCGGTGTCTGTTGAATTTGGAATGCAAAATGGTTAACCAGTGGTCTACCCTTAGAGATATAATTTATAGGGCATTTTACTGAGACATATGATGACAGATGACTCGTTTTTTGCGTTTCAGAGCTTGCTGATCAATTTAGGTTACATGTCTGTCTGTTCGTTTAATGTCTGTCTCTCTGTGGTAAATCCTTGTCACGCCCAAAACTATACCAAGTTCCAGTCCGATTCCGATGAAATTTCCAGGGATTGTGTGGGTTAGCTCCGGGATGGTCTCCTATATTTTTCATTGCCGTAACATAAATAGTAAAGTCTGTGTGCATACGCAAACGCTAATTTATTATAAGGTCAATATCTTATCATCTATTGGTCCTATTTCGTTCAAACTCGGGGAGAAGATGAAAACACGTTCCAGAAAAATTCCCTATGAAACATATCGCGATTGATGGAGTATTAACTATAGCGCATATGCAAAACTAAAATTGATCGACAGAAACAAAAATCCGTGACTAATGGACCAAATTTTATGAAATGTTCACGCATTGTGCGCATTAGCTCCTAGACGTTCCCCTTTAAATTTCATTGTCGTCAGATTAATGATAGTCTGTGCGCATGCGCAAACAATAATTTCTTATAACGTCGACCCGTTCTTTATTCTTCAACTAATTCTATACGTCCATGCTACAATATATGAGGAAGGTATACTGCCCACCCAGCTTGGCAAACGTTTTTTCGATGTCATTGATAGATTTCATTCCAAAGGATCAAATGAAATCACCGGAATCGCTGTACATTCACCCGTTTATTGTGATTGAGGGCTGACAGGAAAAAGAGAGATCATATATATATATGGAAGTGAATCAAAACTGGTGAAACATAGTAAAAATCACCTTGTTTTGTACGACGATTATATCAGACAATTCTAATGGAATTCTCACTTTCTCACTTCACAAAATCAAGTCACTTCACAAAACTTTTGTCACCCATAAAGACTAGTGAAGCGTAGGTAGATGATTTATTTTTATTAATTCTTTTTTTCTGATAATATACAATGGACTTTGTTCAATAAAATTTGAGACAAGTGTTCTGCGCGGAGGGGCTGTCTAATACAAAAATAATAAACCTTTGTGCATTAATTTGCAGCCCTTTTATAGTTCCAGTGTATTCTTCTTTCCAGCCGAGGTGCAATGAGAAGCAAAATGTTTATACATATTATTTCAAATCATATTACAATTAGTACTATCATATCCATTCAGGTCGAGGTCTGGATATATTTGCACCCCCATACTTTGCGTATGAGCGTATGATATGAAATGAATTATTGGACAGGTTGACCAGTAGATGACAAACTATTTATCACTCGAGCAAATCCCAATCCCTTGGTAGAACCAAAATAATGGCCACTTTCAACGATACTGTAACCACCAGAACACTGATAGGTACCTCGGAATTACTCCTTTAACACACACTGTTCAACGATGTTTACAGCCTTAGCTCCGTAGCCTTTATCACGGAAGACTTTGTCTAAGTTACACGAAAAAGTACAGTCATGCAGCATGACCCCATGAGCGAATTTTTGAAGAAATTTTCGACGTTTCAGTCGCTATTGATCGTGTAGAGGAATTTTAGTTTATGATTTTGATAGACAAACATGGAATCAAATTCTATCTACAGCATGGTTCTAGCCTTAAACAGCATGGTTCTAGGATTGGTTATACAGGGATACTTCCATAACAGTAGTTCAATCTGAATTTGGACAATGTTTCATGCAAATATTACCGATTTTTACAACTAGCGAACGGCATTATTTCGATTTTTGACTGATTTTTCAACTTTGGAATTTTTGAAAACTTGATACATATTCTTATAGGAAATTTTACGCTGATTCCGAATATACCACATGTTAGTATGCTGAAAAAATTATTTCGCACAACAAATCGCAAAAAACAGGCTATTTTGACATTTTTTACTACATTTTTGAAAATTTCAACCCGAAGATGTAATCCGATCATGCTGGCCAACGAACTTGAACTTTCGTTTTGTGTCCTTAACATTTTAAAATTTGTTTGAAGTTTCTAGCACAATTCTACGGACAGTTATCGTCTGGAATGACACATATATACATACATACATACATACATACATACATACATACATATATACATACATACATACATACATAAAAAAATGCGTTAAACTTCAGAATATGATTCAGAATACCCTAAAACGGATTTCTGCATAAAAATTTTTCAAAAATTCACATTCTACAAATTTTGAGGCGAGAGCAATAGCTTAATTTTCTTCAAAAATTCGCTAAAAGTAACAAGGGCTCACCTGAACTGGGCACCAGCGGCAACTCAACAGCCTGAAATGAGCACTTTCCAAAACCAAGGTCGGCAGGGTCAGCTCCAGAATTTTTACTAAGGGATTGACTTCTTGATGATATGTATTTTTGAGATGCGAGCTTGCGAGCACCCAGACCTCCATACTATACACATCATTCTGATCTATACGTCAAACTAATCTGAATTTCTACCAACGGATTGACTGCTTGATGATTATGTATGTTTGAGATGCGAGCTTGTGAGCATCCAGACCACCAAACTTTCACATCATTCTAAAAGGCGCTTTCCATCGGACCACTGTCTAGCGCCGGCCGGTGCTCAGATCAGGTAAGGATTAGTGAACCTTTTTTTGCTGGTGCCCAGTTCGAGCGCGCCCAAATACAATAGGTACCTTCTAATATTGAACAGAAATCAAATCAACAACATTTTCAGAGATCAATCAAATCCATTATCAATATGCTAATAACAAGGATGAAATAAATTGTTTGAATCAAATTATATTACTGCTATACGTGAATAATGATTTGAATTTAAATAGGGGGTGTCTGTTTTTTATTATTCAATCTTCGTTGTATATAATTTTTTAAAGAAATATCTGGTTTAAAGTATAAATTGATACCTATATATTTTGTTGTCTTGAGTAAAATATATCTGTCTTCTACCTTTTGAAGATGTAGAAACCAACTCTTTAAATGATCCCCATATAACCAATTGAGTTTGAGCTGGAGAGGGCATGGACACAAGTGACGAGAAAATACCATAAATTGGACAATTTATTAACAAGTTACATGCATCTAATAAGGATGAACAAAAAACCGCTGAATTTAATTAAATTTTACACGTATTATACAATGCAATTTATTGAATAGACAGGTAAGACAAAAAGCTATTCTTGCTCTGTTTTAATAGTCACATCACTGATTTCCGCGTGGTCTGGGATATCCGACTTGGTTTCCGATTGAGAGGCTTCCATTTTTATGCTAGCCGCTTCAAGAGGAGATGAACACTCGTTCGAATTGTTGGTGGAGTCGCTTGGGGCGCCACTGGAAATATGAGCGTGAGTTTGTTTAATCAAGTTTAGACCATTCTGAGATGGTCTCGCTCCCTCATGGTTTTTTACAACGCTCTTGGAGTCAGATTCCGTCTTGAATAGACTGTTGTGAGTGTCTGTGAAGTGCATGCTTCCACCTTGATCCTAAAACAGGATTGTTACAACTATTAGGCTCTAAGTTTCCGGTCAGCGATAATAAACACAGCCATGTTACGTGCCATCAATACGAAAAATTATATATGGCTGAATGAGGCATTTAGGCGTTTATTTTCTTTCAATAAACCAAATTCACGTCTTAGTCTGTTAAGTCACGATTTGTACAGGATATGCTACATCGTAAGAAGTAATGGAATGTTATCACACATGTTCTTATTTAATTTCTCAAAGAAAGAGAAAGAATACGCAATTCTGTAAGATGTAACTAAGATAACAATAGGTATAAAATCATTTGTTTCTAACATTTGGAATTATCAACGCTTTTCAGCTCGATTTCAGCTTGTTGCAGTGAGTTCTTTTGATGCAAACAAGTGGATGTTGGTGACTCAAGCATGAAACCCTCAATTTTGCGGCCCATTTTGTCCCATTATTACCCTTTGTGATAGTAAATTAGATATTCCTATGGGTTAAAAATCGACACTAATCACATATAATATAGGTTACGAGCCTTTCCATCTCAACTACTGCCAAGTTGTATTTTCTCAACAAGTATCATGAGATCTATTCTTTGGGTAAGTTATGCAATAGGACTGAAGCCATTTTCAGAAACTCTCTCGAAACAAGATTTGATTCAAAAATGAAACCATTTCTTCACGAATCACAGAAACCCACTACCTAGTATGTGAGTCTCTTTGCCACTTTCGCTTTGTCTTTTAGGTAGTGAAGAGTATTCCGACCCCATTTAACAATGTATCCTGTCATAGAGATCCAAGATCAAGAGCCAAGAGCAAAAGCCATTTATAAGAACTTTTGTTCTGAGGATTCATAATTAAGACGGGAAAAAAAGTAGTTCCAAGGGGTCTAATCGAATTTTTTCCTAAACATCCAACGATTTCGATCAAAGTTATAAGAGTTACTCGTCGTGTGAGTAAATATGATATCCAATACGCCTCAGCCTCACTATGCACTTCTGAATAGCCTTCATAGTACTAACAATCATTTACAACATATATTTTTATGATTTTACGCAGGAAAATAGTAATAGCATCTATACTAGTTTAAAGCATGCTGGAGATTAAGTTTTCAAGCTATGCGCCGGATAATAATTTGCATTCTGAGAATATTGACATAAACTGCATTCTTTTATATATGACAAGTTGGTTTTATTGAGGTTTTCCTTAGTTTGTGGAACCAATAATGATTGCTTCCCTCTTACTTTGCGGGAAAATTACTCCGTTTTTACACAGGTTTTACCAACTTTAAAAAGTCAATCTCCAAAAAAAATCACTCGGTTTTATTTCAAAATAAACTCGTAGATATCTCGCATATTGTTGTTGTGCGGGTACTTACAGCAGACTGATATGTACTCTCGATATGCATGAACGAGTGATTCTCGAGTTCGGAGCGGAAGAAGAACTTCTTGGAGCACTTGGAGCAGTCGTAGGGCCTTGCGGACAGGCCGTGCTCGAGGATGTGGCCTTGGAGGCCTGTGGCAGTGGTAAAGACGGCACTGCAGATGTAGCACGTGAAGTTGGGACACCCAGCGAACGTGTGCTCGATCAGGTGAGACTGGAGTTGAGTCGGCCCTGGGAAGAGCAGGAGGCAAAGCCGACACTTGAACACGTTGTCACCCCCGCACATCCCTGAGCTGTGTCTTTCATAATCTTTCTCAGATTCGAAAACCTCCTGGAATTGGAAATAAGGGATAAGTATTGAATAGAATAGATGTTGGATCATGACGTAGTAATAGTTTAAACCCTAAAATAGATTGTGTTCCCATTCACAAATGTCAACAAAAAAATCAAACAGTTTGATAAATAAAGCAATTCAATTCATGCTAGTTTCACGTCTTCCAATTACCCATACACTGTTCACTCCAGTAAAGCTTTCAATAAGACGATGGCAACCAAAGAATAAATTCCAAGTACATGCCTCATTTTTTGTTTTCATTGAGTTACAATCATTTTTAATTACATTATTTTTTTATCACAGATGATCAGCAATCATGATCGCCCTTCTAAGAACTATCGCATCTGATAAGACAAGTAGAAGAGGGGAACACAAGGTTTATCTCCAAGACCAATATTACGATGAAGAGATCTCACGAAATGAGACGTAATTATAGAAAAAGAATTAAAATAAGGATTAGGGGTTTCAAGTTTTCACATGCGCAGAAACTACTCATCATTAATCATAATGCGTTCGGATTCATCCGCCTGCACACGTTCGGAAAATGAAAGTAAGGGTTGTGTGTAACAAAGATTTTGTAAACGCACAAATCGACAAGCACGATACCAAGGTATGATAATTATGTTGTTATAATCCTATTTAGGTGTATCGTGTAATGTAACGTCATTGAAATCTTGATAATATGCGGTAACTAATGATTATTATGAAATTCTTATAATAGATAAGTCAACAAAGTCACAATAATTCACGAAGTGCTATAGTAGGATTGCAATCACTTGATAGTGGAATTAGGATGGTTATCATTTGATATGAAATTTGCGTCTCACTGGTTTGCCACCAATTATGATCGTTGAATATTTTAGGCAGTGCTAACGCTCTCGCGAAGGCGCTTTTTCCTCACAGGAAATTTTAAGCTATATGTATTCTACAGAGGTATTATTAATTCTTTACGTATGCATTCTTCCTAAAAGTTAAGATGATGAATAGTATGATAATAATTATAAATAAAGTACTACAATGTTTACGAGGATATTTACCTTACACTTACTGCATTTGAACGATTGCTTGTGAGTTTTAGCCATGTGCAGTTCAAGAAGTGACGCGGATTCGAATTGGATGTGACAATGGACGCAGACGCACGGAGACGTTCTCGCCCTCTTGTGGCAGGATTTGCAAACACCGTCGGCCATCTCCGCCCGCTCGTAGTTTTGGAGGCACATGGAGCACTTGACCACGTCCGTCTGGAGATGGAACTTGGCGTGAAGGCGAGTTTCCATCTCGCTTGTCAGCGTCTGCCGACATATAACGCAGGCGTTGGGGAGAACCAGCTGCTGCTGAGAGTTGCTGGAACCGGAGTTCGAGTGCTGTATAGAATGGGAAATGAAGCTGTCTTCGTTCGTGATCAGTGCTTTGCAGTGTGTGCACGTTGATCCATGAACCACCTGGTCACAAAACAATTCAAATCAATATTGTAGACGAAAACTCAGAGGTTTGCTTTGAACTTCAAGCTTACTTAGTACCTATTTTGTGAACTTTTATTCTTTAAAGAAAAGTAATGTTTTCATTTTTATTCTAAGTTTCAAGGTTCAAAGAAAAGTATACCATCCGCTTGAACCTCGTTTTCAGTAACACTTCCAAACACAAGGTTTTGGGCTCATTTTAACAAGATTCAGAAAAAATTATCTTTTTCGTCTAGTATAGAACAGAATAGAATTCGTCAAACAGAAGCATTGAGATTAAAATAGATATAACAAAAACACTATAAAAATGCACACATTCAACAACATGAATAGTCAATTGTCTCATCAAGGGAGTATGGTGACAATTCAACTAATCTATTCTTTATGGTTTTCATGAAGGCAGCGTCCAAGAAATCCTTGTAGTTGTTAGGTAGGGCATTAGAGATATTTGATCCATAAAAATCGGGGCTAACATTCTGCGAAAGAGTCAAACGGTAGTTAGGAGTTGAGAAATCATCTAGACCGCGTGTACCGTATTGATGAGAGTCCTCCTAGCGTGGAAATGATGGTGACTTCCTCTTTATCTGAGTAAGCAAAGCCAGAATGTAGAGAGCAAGCAGGGTCGGAAGACCGAGCTTCCTAAAAAGGGGCCGGCAAGAAGCAAGTGTCGATGCATTGCATAGGACACGGACAGCGGCTTTTTGATGTCTTAGAGCTCGAATGAGGCTATGCGAACCCCTCCATAAAATAATCCCATAGCTACAACGAGACTCAAAGAGTGCATGGCA
The DNA here is from genome assembly GCA_030762985.1 of Adelphocoris suturalis. NCBI lineage: Eukaryota > Metazoa > Arthropoda > Insecta > Hemiptera > Miridae > Adelphocoris > Adelphocoris suturalis. Next base: position 22,435,909 of record CM061051.1, read on the forward strand.
AACTAAGAGAAGAACTGACTGTGATACAGCTAAGGACAGCCGCCTCAGCAGGTGTACGACTTTAGCAAGGGCACCGGATAGTATGGAAATGTGCTGATTCCGGAGTCGAGCCGCGAGCCCAGGATGGAGGCCGAGCAGTTGTCACGCCCTCTTGTTTTAAAGCTGAGGGTCTGACTTTTATCTGCATTCAATATTAACCTATTTGCTTGACACCAATCCGAGATGGAATCCTTAACCGCCGAAATGGACCTCTTGAACGATGCTTGGGAATCTGCGTTGATAATGGCAGTCACATCATCAGCATATACTATAACCTGGACCTCAGCATCTATACATTTAGGGAAGGATTTGACAACAAATGAGGGCAGATCATTTATAAATATTATGAAAGCGAGAGGACCCAAGATCGTTCTCTGCCAGACTCCTGAAGATAGAGGTTGCATATGATAGCGTGAATCCTCAAACTGGACACTTAGAACCCAGCCACATATGTAGCTGTGTAGAAATCTGAGAGCTGCAGGATCCATCTGATAGAGCTCCAGTTTTAAGAGCAATATGGACCAGTCAAGCACATCAAAGGTTTTGACTTGTCAAATAAAAGCACGCCTACGACTCTTCGGTCATCAAGGGCATTAAGACTTGAGGTAACCAGCTCAGTGACAGCCTGAGAGGGAGATCGACTCTTCCTGAAGCCAAATTGGTTATCGATCAAGATATTATCGTCTTCAAAGTATGCATACAATTGCTCATACAACAAAATTTCAAACACTTTGAGTATATACGGGATGATTGCAATGGAACAGAAATTCTTATAAGCATCATGAGCCCCCTTTTTGTGCACCAGAATAACAATGCTGCTTTTCAGAAAAGGCGGGAGGTACCCATTTTTCAGGGCTCGTTGAATAGAAAAGACAAAGGTTCCACAATGTAAGCAACCAGGACAAAACAGCGAGCTGAGAGCATATAGCGTCAACATTGCTCGGTGTAGTTTTTCTTATCACATGTAAGCGGGTATCATATCAGCCACTTTGCCCACTGGATCGTTCAAGGTAATATGGAGCTTTTAGGCAGCACGATCAGAGAACATCATGTCGCATAGAGCAGCAGAACTCCGAGAAGGGAGTATGTTGGTTACTATGATATCGATACAACACCCTTTCTCGGAGCCAAATTCGATGTCCATGAGAATGTATCAGATCAATGAAAGATGTTGTAAAGTCAGAATCATCCTCAAAGTGAATATTGAAGCCCCCAGCGAGGACAGTTGAAGATTTTACACAATTCCATGAATTTAGAATTGAGTCCATTGTGTCTAAGAAAATACGGTGCTCAGCAAATGATGGACGAGGAGGGCGATATATGCATCCAATAAGAAGATGAAGGCTCGAGAGTGCTATAGCAAACACCTCGACAACATTTTCCACGGAGAAACCTCGCGAAAATCAATGCTCTTGTGCACGTGGATAGCGGAGCCACCGCATAATAGTTCACGGAAAAATTTAGAAGCTAGCACAAAATTCTTAGGTCCATAGGGTACTAGTTCAGCAGCCTTAATCCAATGTTCGGTGATACAAACCACCTTAAATTTAGGATTTTCATCAAGGAATTGGTTCAATACACCGAGTATTTCTTAGACCCTGGACATTGGACTGCCATATGGTGAAGACATTTTCAGAGCAAACAAGATTCTGAGCAGTATTGTCTTCACCTAATCATGCCAGAAAACAGTAGGGTGGATCACATAAGCGTTCCTCGGATAGCCAAGATAAGTACTGTGACACCAGAGCGTTCTGTGGCCAAACCTCCAAAGAAAACGATTTTTCGAATTCATCAGCTTTAACTTCTACGTGGAAACAGGTGTAAGTATTGTGTCTAGTTTTCAGCTTGGTCAACTTTCAAATGATTGAGATTGAGATCTTTGAGGTAGTGACCCACGTCGGACGCTGATACTGAGCTACGAAGCAAACATTGCTTTCTTGAGGGGAACAACTCCCAATGAATCAGCAGCATTTTTGCCCATAATGACTTTCTTATTTTTACGTTGGGAGCTGTTGGAAGGGGGCAGTTTGGCTGAAGTTGAGGAGGGGTCCACCTCATATGGTTCAAGATTTCCTCTACGCTGAGGAAGATTTTTCTTCAACACTTCCGCCCAAGGAGCTTTGGAAGTAGAGCCAGCAATACTGGAAGATGTTGCGGAACTCCCAACAGTCTTTGTTGAAGGGGCATTCTCGTGCATTGGGAAGCGTCAATGAAGGATGATGTTATGTTTAGTGCAGAGTGCAGGAGTGCATGTTTATGCACTCCTGATTAAGGCTAGTATTATTTTGAAAATAGTATTTGTTTCTTTCAATTTGGCCTGTTATCAGCGCGTTTTTTCGTATCAATATTTTTCGTCTGATTTGCTATTTGGATTCCAATTTTAACATTTGAAACAGTGCCATTTTCGAGTTGAGGGATCGGGGATCCGTCAGCTCCCGACTGTTGTGTGCTCACATTATCAACCCGAGAAAACGAAACTACGTCAATTAGAGAGGAATCATTCACTACAGGTGGGCCTGTAAATTTCTAAATGTTTAGTTCCGTTCGAATTTCTGAGACATCAACAGATAAACAAGACAAGAAGTCGGTTTGTTGGCCAATAAGCGCTAATAATTTAGGGAGAATCTGGGTGCAGGACAAACCCAGAAGCGGAAAAAATTTAGTTCTAGCGATTTAACATTAGTTCTGCTGAAGCCAGTACAAGTAGTATGATACATACCCTGACTCAAACTTATGGTTTTTTCACATTTTCCACAGATAATAACACTATCACGTTCGTCCGCCATACTTGGATGTTTGAGACAATATTTGCAGTATTTGCAATGAGTGTTACTCACGTGTTTATTTTATATTTTTCCATTTCAAGGAATTCGACACCATCCGCACTTTCCTACAATGAGTTACTTTCTATGATTTTTCAGTTTAGACTCAATGTAGGAGAATGCGGTTGATGCCAAACCTCTTTGTTTGAAATCTTTTTCCATTTATGAATAGTTGAAGTATCTTTTTCGCACCCATATTGATAACCTCATTCGTGAACCGGAGTGCCTGGAAGGTATAGATTCCAGATTTAGGTTTGGCATTTTATACTCAGAAGTACCCACCAAATAACATGTATATGTGACGGCTCAAATGGTGAATCCCATTTATAAACGCTGGAATACTTAATAATACTTATAAAATCGCGGCGAATCGTAAAAGCTTTGGCCGTTTGAATTATTCAGCATTTATTATGATTTTGGGGTCTTTTATACAAATTTTGGGTATGTTAGCGTAACTTTGTTTCTTTCGGTGAGTATGTGTTACCATTTAATAAGCGATCATCAAAAACTAATGGATGTTTATTTCCAAATCAGTAGTCTATACCAGTTTTTTAGGTATAAACTTCTCATAAAAATTGAATTAAGTGTTAGCATCTTATTATTTAGCCTCAAATGTCTCCTTCATGCTACGTAATATCACAATAGTAATGTAATGTTGCGGTGCTGTTATATAATTCTAACAATGGTCAAATAAGACTTCTTCAATTTCTATGTTGCTCCTCTCCTCAATAAATTATTTTTCTAATTGATTGTAGGCGTCTCTGCCTTATCATTTCTTTTCGCGGGTTAGACTCCCAAATGTTTATTTTCAGGGTTGTTCCCATTTCAATGAAAGTTCACAAAGAAGGCAATATAACTCAAAGACCCAATAAATGAGAGCAAACTCTTCGTAAGCCACCAAAGATGACTAAATTATACTTCACAGTTTTTCCAATCATAGATTCGGGGTTAAAAGCCCAATGAATTTTTCATTTGGCATTTCCTGCACTAGGATTTAGATGGAATTTCCTTAAGTCATTGATATCCATCTTGCTTCTAATTTCTACATTATTAATCTCCATCACCAATGCATCTGTTCACACAGAAATATCAAGTTCTCCGCAAGTAAGACTTCGTAATAGTACCTTGACGAAGGAAGCTAATCAGCTGAGTGATTACTAGACTGGAACCCATACTACTTTCTACCCACGAGTAACACACTTATCCTCCAAATAAATATGTTTTAAATAAGGCCACGCACAGGACGGGACACGCAGCGAACGCTCTCGGAGCGAAAAACACTGCGTCCTGGCACCGGACGTTTCCCCTCCTGTTCCTGCCTTTGTCCTGTGCGAAGAAGGGTGGGACGGGACGGCTGCCGCTGTCCTGCACCCCGCGTCTACCCGTGGCGGTTTGAAGAAAATTAGGTATGTAAATACGCCTCACAGCTGTGGGACCTTTAAGGACATCCGACTCTGACATCTGAGAAAGTTTATCCCTGACAGCTTCATAATAATGTAATATAGGGCCCACGGAGGTAATATTGAGGGAACTGCTATTGAATTTGACGAACTCAGCCATTTTATGCCATTTTTTAAATATAATTCCATATAAACATAATTTAATAATAATTTACATTTTGAATAGAAATAATTTATCTAAATTCATTTTACTAAGAATTGTGGTACATAATGTAAATAGAGCAGTAATTTTTCAAATAAAACTAATCATTAAGTAATTTTGAAGTATAAATATGTTCGATATTGAGTGACAAACGGAGCCGCAAGAGCAATGCTTTGTAGGGTAAATGATTTAATTTATTCGCTCGTACGTAATCATTTGTATACTTCTATTATATGTTTATTCACTTACATTAATGAAATAACGCACAAATTACTTGTATTATCTGTGACAAAGCCAATAAAAATTTGAAAAAAATCAAGATGGAGTTCCTTAATTGAAAATAAATCAAAATTTAACTAATATATTAATTGCATTGCTTTTTACCTTGCAATGGGTTAACTTATGCTCAGCCAATATCGCTGCAGAAAGGCACAATTCGTCGCAGATATTACATTTGTGTTTGCTAGAACCGATCGCAGCTTGGCAGTAGCTTTTCATGTGGTTCTCCAGCTCTGTCCGCGACTTGCAGCTCTCTTTGCAGTAAGCACAGTGTAGGCTGACCTAATGACAGAATGGAGGTGGATTGTAGGATTCTATCATTTATCGAGCGTCTAGTATTTCGAAAGTTATCACTAACAATAACCTAACTTCACAACAAACCTCAATTTCTCGGATACATATATTCATGAATGAAGTGATAAGGATAGTTCAGCACTCATAATCCTCTAGAAATACATTTTCATGAGAAATTAAAATACAACATTCATATATAAATAATTAATAATATCGTTAATGTTGATATACCGATTGCGTGCCGGCATGACAATGCTTATTTTACCTGAATCTATTAGCTCTTGGAGGACTCATCAATAAATCACAACCCTTTTATTGATAGATTTCGAAAAACCATTCTGCTTCCCGTCTATCAAAGATAAAATAACCATAATAGAAAGCTCATAGACAAAAGTAGCGTTCATAGAAAGCCTTGGGTTTGTATAGAACAATTTTCGCCTTAAATAATTGAAATTTCAACTAGGTTTTTGAATTTCAGAGCTAACTGATAAATTTCGGCTCCGTGTTAGTCTGTGCCAATTCTTTATCTCGCAAAAACTATACCAGGTTTTAACCTGGTTCTGATGAAATTTTCAGAGGTGGTGCTCGTTGGTTCTATTGCAACGATCACGTTGTCCCCTATAAATTGCTTTGCTGTCAGCGTCGAACAAGAGTAGCGTGTGCGCATGCGCGAACGTTAATTTATCTATAACGTCGATTTCTCATAATCTATCGGTTCGATTTAGTTCAACTCTGAGATGTACTTTGGTACAAGTTTCTGGATGGTCTTCTATGAATTTCAATGCGATTGGTTGTAGTAGACATACCGCATGCGTAAACCTGAAATTTTGTTGTTGCAGACGAAAATCCGAGACTAAAAGACCGATTTTGATGAAATGGCTCGTTTCTGTACTATCCTGTGCCACTTCTGTAGTGCTGCTGTATGGTGATACACCATGATACACTTATAACCATCTTTTACATATTAGCATGTATAAACATTTACCAATTACTGTTCCATTTTGCATTCAATCATTTTGACTCGTATTTTGTTCTTCAACTAATTCTATACGTCCATGTTACAATAGGTGAGGAAGCCCACCCCATTTTGAGTACATTTAAAAAAATTTCAATTCTCAAAGGACCCCGCACTTTTCTTATGGAATTCGGGTTTCTATTACGCTCACAAGATAGCTTTCGATGCTCCAATCAAAAGACTCCATAAGAAAAAAATATATGTATATAAATATGTGTATATATATATATTTAAGTAATGAGGGGATTGATTGAGAAAGGCTTTTTAAAAAAACGAACTTTCATTTACGGGGAAGTTTTACAGGGAGGCTATTCTTCTTTTCTGTGTACTTTTCTTTGGTGGAATGAAGTTTTTCACCTACTTGGATGTTCAGAGCTTTCATTTTTTCCTTGTGGGAAGAAAGATAGCTGTTGGCCACAATTTGATCTATTGAGATCAAATCTATCTATGTGATCTATCAAAATTGATCTATCTATATCTAAAATCCCAGAAAAACATGGGATTTTCAAAAAATATCTTAGTTAATTTGTGCGTTTAGTTAATTTCATATTTGTACAATTCTTGAGGTGCTTTAAGGATTTGTATTTGTATATTATACTACATACAAATTCAGCATTCCGCACCCCTCAACAGAGTTTTCTCGAATTACCTTGAGGACTTGTTCAATAATTTCATTTGACACGAAATTACACGAAAGAGTAACCAAAATGTTGGTGAGGAGGTAATAGGTATATTCGGGTTACAGAGTAAACTACACGAACTACTCTCGTGTACTCTGAACACTAGTAGGCTAAGCATTGTAAAGTCTAGTAATAAACAAGTAGACCAGTGCTTACGAAGTGAGTCACATGATAGCGCGTTTTCTTGTAAGAAGATCCTCAAAAAATAGACACTTCCTGCGTTGAATAGGAGACAGAATGACTTTGGAGGTCACTCAGCTGATCGATAACCTCTCATGCGTCTTCAGTATTCTCCCTTGAACCTCCCTCTCAGATTTCAGGTTCCTACGTTGAATAGTAGACAAAATGGCTTTGGAGTTTACTCAGCTGATCACTGACTTCTCAGTCGTCTTCAGCATTCTCCCTTGAGCCTCCCTCTCAAATTTCAGCTCACTGTGTTGAATAGTAGACAACATTTCTTTGAAGCTCACTCAGCTGATCAATAACCTCTCATGCGTCTTCAGTATTCTCTCTTGAGCCTCCCTCTCAGAATAGGAGAAAAAATGGCTTTGGAGTTCACTCAGCTGATCAATAACCCCGTCGTCTTCAGTATTCTCCCTTGAACCTCCCTCTCAGATTTCAGGTTCCTACGTTGAATAGTAGACAAAATGGCTTTGGAGTTTACTCAGCTGATCACTGACTTCTCAGTCGTCTTCAGCATTCTCCCTTGAGCCTCCCTCTCACTCTTCAGCTTCCTGCGTTGAAAGTAGACAAAATGGCTTTGGAGGTCACTCAGCTGATCGATAACCTCTCATGCGTCTTCAGTATTCTCCCTTGAGCCTCCCTCTCAGATTTCAGGTTCCTGCGTTGAATAGTAGACAAAATGGCTTTGGAGTTCACTCAGCTTATCAATGACCTCTCATGCGTAATTGGCCCCAGATACATCTTTATCCTCGCTATGTTATAGATTACATACATACCAAGTTTCATCAAAATCAGACGTCGGGAAGTGGCATTTAAAACTATTTTAAGAGGACATACATGCATACATCAACGAACACAGTGAACAAAATAGCTCATCTTTCCTTTTTTTAAAGAAAATGCGCTAAAAAGAATGAAGTAGGTTTATACTGTTTATTTACCTTTGTCACCGTAGAGGACGTTTTGAGGTGATGAACAAGCTTCCGGTGAGCGTTAAGCTCAGCCTCTGAAGTGAACTCTCCGCTTTCGCAAATGTCGCAGGTCCCAATGGAGTTGTTGTTGTTAATGTTATTATTGTTATTGTTGATGTTGTTGTTATTGTTACTGTGACTGTTGACTATGTGGTGGCTGCTTATCTCAGGCCTTTTACCACTCTCGGGAGCTGTGCTGCCATTCGTGTTGGCATTCAGATTGAAGTTGGTCACATTGGACGGAGAAGGGTGAAACCCATTCAGAGGTTTTTCACCTTCATGAATCTTCTTTTCGTAAGACCCATGTCTCACAGAAGAATTCTGAAACAGGCATTGTTCATTCAAACAAAAATATCGTAATTTAGAAATAACTTTAATTAATTTTGAAAAAAAAAGAAATAATTTTAATTTTGAATTCAATCCATGTTTTTAAAAACAGGATTTAGCTAGAGGATGAGTATGTTTTCTAATTGGTGTATTATATTGGAAGAAAATGTTGCAATCAGACTCATTTTTGAACCAAATTCATATATTTTAAACTCAAAATAGGATATCAATTTTGCTTCCTCACTACTGAAGGTAGGGAAACTTTGTGTTCGCGATTGAAGTCAAAAAAATTGTTGTCCAACAAAATCAAAATTTCAACTTGCGTTTTGCGTTTCGGAGCTTCCTGATCAATTTTGGTTCCGTGTCTGTCTGTCTGTGGTAAATCATTGTCCCGCCCAAACCTATACCAAGTTTCAGTCCGATTCCAGCGATTAAGCTGGTTAGCTCCTAGACGGTCCACTATAAGTTTTAATACCGCCGAACCAATAATAGCCTGTGCGCATGCGCAAACGTTAATTTCTCATAATGTCGATTTCATATCATTTGTTGGTCTGATTTCGTTCAAAATCGGTAGGAAATTGGGTGAATGTTCTTCATATATGCCCTATACATTATATCACAATTGATAGAGTAATAACCATTGCGCATGCGCGAAACTAATATTGATTGACACATACACCGAGACTAATGGAAAGATTTTGATGAAATTTTCAGGGATTGTGTGGGCCAGCTCCTAGACGGTCCCCTATAGCTTTCATCGTCGTTACATGAATAGTAGTCTGTGCGCATGCGCAAATGTTCATTTATTATAACGTTGATTTCTTATCATCTATTGGTTCCATTTCGTTCAAACACGGAGAGTAGATGGGTATATGTTTCAGAAAAATTTCCTATGAATTATATCGCAATTGGTGGAGTAATAACTATAGCGCATGCGCAAAACTAAAATTGATCGACACAGACAAAACTCCGAAACTAATGGATCGATTTTTATGACATTTTCAAGGCTTTTGCGGTTCAGCGCCTAGACGTTCCCCTATAAGTTTCATTGTCCTTGGATTATTATTAGTCTGTGCGCATGCGCAAACATTATATTCTAATAACGTCGACTCATTAATCATTTTGACTTGTACTTTGTTATTCAAGTAATTATTTGAGGAAGCTATACTGCCCACACAACTTGGCAGACGTTTTTTGAGTCACACGGTTAGGGAAAGAACCTAGAATTGTTCAGAAAATAATTTATGATGACCATTTTGAGAATGATTTTATCAATATATGTTCCATTGCCTCCCTCCTCAACAACGATCAACTACCGTCCCTCACGGTGTTTAAATATAATGTTAATTTCAATTGCTCGGCCATACTGCGTCGAGATTGGGAAATTGAAATGAAATATTGTGGGCAGTATGTGGTGAGTTGATTGATCGGTACACTACCTGGTTCGGATGATTAAGTTGCATGTGCTTTTCCAAGAAATACTCGACGTGGAAGGCCTCATTGCAAACAGGGCATTGGAATAGTTTGGTGTGAACTGCCAGGTGGAACTGCATCTCGATGTCGGAGTTGAACGTCAGATTGCAGAATATACATCTGTGGAGCCGAGGCGACTGGAAAAAGGATTGCATATTTCACAACTAAGTAGGTAGGAAATCTGACCAAAAACATGAACTCGAACGTGTACGTGTTATTGATTATCCATCCACGGATTTACAGTAATTCTCTCGCTCTGATATCAGTTTGTATCTACCATCAACCCAGAAGCCTGCTCATAATACACGATTTAGTAAATAGTTCAACTTGAATCTTTAGACTATCATTTTCGATAATGGACCTTTGTAATCGACCAAGAATTTGTTGGTTTACGTTCAAGGTACCTACGCAAATTCCAAAACTCGTAAAAAGACGGCCTTTTTTTCCGAAACTACTGGACCAAACTTATGAAATTCGGCTCAAAAATGATGTGCTAGCAACATCGGCATCAATTTTGTTCAATCCTAAAAGGTTTATGACGGACTATTTTCTTTATTCTTGTTTTCTTTCGTTTGTTATCCTAACATGGGCCCCACTGTTGTTTACTGTAATTTATTTTACCTACACCATTCAAATTGTTATGAGTGATATAACTATGTAATTGAGCTTCACCCGTAAATAAATAAATAAAAAGTTCCAGTCATGCAGCATTATCCTATGTACGAATTTTCGTAAAATATCGTATTGTATAATGTTAAATTGTTTTGAAATTAGAGCTTTTTGAGAGTAAGAATTTGTCAACTATTCATTTTATGGTAGTCAAAGTATTCTAAATAATAATCTATTTAAATAAAAGTTTTACATTTTTAGCTTTTGGCAGTTTTTATCGATTTTTTAAAGTAAATTTGAATGCATTTTAATTACATTTTTCAGCATGATTTGGTACATACATTTTTGAATGTTCTATTTTGTAGTTAATAAACTTTATTTGAGCAATATTCCACCAAAAAATATACATTTAACAATTTTTAGCCGTTTTTAGCTATTTTTAGTGATATTTTTTAGTAAATTTTTTGAAATGTGACCAATTTAATGTGCTCAAAAAGTGCTGGCCAACGAACTTATCCTTAAAGCGTTAAACTCTAGGATTCGTTATAGAATGCCTCAAAACGGATTTCAATGAAGAAATTTTTCAAAAATTTTGATTTTTAAAAATTTCCGAGCCATTGCAATAGTTCATTTTCCACGAAAAAACGCTAATAATTAAATAAATTATAACAGTTCATTATCAGAGCGAAAATCATCAAAGTTCACTTGATTTCCCCAGTGTAAGAAGGGCATATGTCACACCATCAGCCTTTAATTATTGCCATTATCAGCTTCCTAGTGTTTTGGAAATTAGGAAATCGTAGCAAAGGCCCTTCGTTCGGACGCCAGTTTATTAAATGCATATACCAAGAGAGCTCCTACCTAAGCCACCGAAGTTCAGAAAATGTACTTGGATATACAATCAATAAATATAGATTAAGTATACATGGTGGTGATTGTCTTTTTTAAAATCCTACAGAAATGAATTGGAAGTTTCAAATCGAAAATACATCACCATTTTTTCCAAACTAGCATATAAAGCATTTTTTACGCATTGCATTGCAATAACGTTATTGCCTACCTTTAATTCAGCTATAATACATGTACCCACTGAACTAGGTATGTACCTATTGTGCTCATTTATAAATTTATATAACTCTAACTTGTAAATTTTGTAGGTACTTTACGAAATTTTCCAATTTCATTGTGCTAGTGGACAAAAAGGAATATTCGGTTAAATCTAAACCCTATAATTTCAATCCATTCACGACGGAATTGAATCTTCAAAAATTGCTCTATGAATGGTTCATCATAGCAATAATTACAACTACAACTCGAAACTAAGAGTTCTACATAATTCTTGTAGAACTTCTTCCTCTACGAAGAATGCGATATTTCGTTCCAAATCGTTGAGAGACGGTAACTTCCTATTTAAAGGATTTACTTACCGTTTAGTTTTCGTTTGAAGGTAGTTGGATAATAAATGCTACTATGGAAATTTCGTTTGACCGTGACATTTTCTCTCATTCGAATGAAATATAAACCAGTAAGTATTCTTTGGGTTTGCCGTGCCTGGTTTTTGTCAAACAACTTCCACCAGCAACGTTCATTTCAAAAGGTTAATATGGAAAATGTGTTCTAATAAATGCATGTTATATGTATACATGTATATTTATAAAAGATGTATGTATTATACACTAACTGAAATCACAGGCGGATTAGGCGACAAACTGTAAGTACAGTGCACGGCTCTGATGTGAAGACTGAACTCCAGTTCAGAGTGGAGAGAAGGAGCGTTGGGACATGCAGCACATCTGTATTGTTTGGTTTCGCTGCAATGCTTCACAGCAAAATGAGCCTTGAAAAAAACACGAAAAGTTAGTTCAGTATAATGGAGATGAAAAAAAGTATTTATTTTACCAGTAAGAAAATAACCTAGGAGGAAGTCCGAAATTATGATAACCCCTCCCCCTCCATCCCCTCATTAAACTAAGACATATTCGAGCCAGGCGAATCAAAACGTATTCATCCGCTGTTTTTTAGGACGTCCCTCTGAACCTATGTCTTATAGGTAAGGCTTCGTTAATAAGAGGGACGCCTATTAAAATTGATCCAGGGGGGTTGGGGACAACCCAAGCATGAGAAAAAAATAACCGCAAACGAATCCGTTTCATACCATTCTAAGACCGAATCCGTGAAAAAAACCATAGGTGTATGTCTGTGTGTGTGTGTGTGTGTGTGTGTGTGTGTGTGTGTGTGTGTGTGTGTGTGTGTGTGTCTGTGTATGTGTACACCAACTGTGTGTGTGAGACACAAATTTTGTCAACGCTGCCCAGACCACAATTCTCAACCGATTTTCGAAATTCTTTCTTTGTTCAATCCCAACTTTAGTCTGGTTGTTAAAAAAACCTCGGAAATTTTGAATTTCAAGATGAAAGAGGGGGAATGGTGGGGGTAAAGTAGAGAAAACGTGGTTTTTTTTTCGAAAAAAAAATTTTGACGCTACCTAGGTTACAATCCTCAACTGAGTTTCGTGATGAATAGGAAAACAGGAAAACTGAATTTAAATGCAGAAAAAATGGGTCCCAGTAAACCGGAGGATGTGGGTTCGATTCCCACCTGGGACCCATTTTTTCTGCATTTAAATTCAGTTTTCCTGTTTTCCTATTCATAATAAACCCCCTGCCGGATCCAAACGGCGACTAATTAAATTAAGAATTTATTCTTCGGGCCGTTTCGTTAGCGGTGACTAAACTAATAGGGTACAGTTGATTTAAAGTTAATTCATTGAAAAATGCAGAGTAATGGTTCTCGGGGGGTGTTGGCTCAGATCCAAGCTCTCTCCATCAGGTGGTCCTTGCAGCCAAGATGGTAAAGGCGCCGGTACGAGTAAACCGGAGGATGTGGGTTCGATTCCCACCTGGGACCCATTTTTTCTGCATTTAAATTCAGTTTTCCTGTTTTCCTATTCATAATAAACCCCCTGCCGGATCCAAACGGCGACTAATTCATTTTGTTCGATTCCAATTTTAGTCTAGTTGTGCAAAAATCCTAGGAAATTTCTGATTTGCTGTCGTGGTGGGGGAGGGTGGAGGGGATAATCACCGATTTTGCCAAGCGCTGTCCAAGCTACAAATCTCAACCGATTTTCGTGATTCTTATTTTGTTCCATTATGAATCCGATATAGTTTTTGAAAGATTGTCAGGATTTTTAAATTTCATCAAGAGAGGGGGTGAATGGAGGGGGGTAATACTGGTAAATCATGATGTTTTAACTGTTCTCGTCCGTTTATCGTGATTCTTTTTTTGTTCAACTTTGAATTTGGTCAAGTTTTGGAGTATGTAATAGGAGTTTTAAATTTCGTGATGGAAGGGAGTGAATGGAGGGGGTAATAACGATAAATCGTGATATTTTTATTATATTCATCAGACTTTTCGTGACTGTTTTTATTGTTTGTTTGATCCAAATTTTAGTCCAGTTATGCAACCTCGGAAATTTCAAATTTACCGTCGGTGAAGGGGTGAAATGGTGTGGGGGGGGGGGGGGGGGGATTCCGAGAAATCATGATAGTTTCGTTTTTTTCTCTTATTTTAATTCTCACCAAAATGATATACAATCCATTCACAGGGACGTCCCTGTAATGCATGCATTACTTACCAATGTTTTTCAGTTGATGTCAGCTAACAGAGACACCCCCCTTTGGCTGGAATCTCGAAAATTCCTTCAGAGTCGAGATCGAGACGAAATCCGACCTATTCTGACTCATTATCACACTTCCAGTTTAGGTAAACACGGGTAAATTCTGAGAATGTCAACAAGAGCTGAAAAACCCCATTGTTTAAATTCTACAGTTCAATATTGAAAAAAAAAAAAAAAAAAAAAAAAAAAAAAAAAAAAAAAAAAATCAATATCGGCGTACCTGGAATGGGTTTTATCAGCCGACGCATTGCTATGTCCCAGTTCCGATATTCCAATCACTTCCCAATTTCTACCAGTTCCTTATCTAATTATTCCCAAAATTCTGAGGCTTGCTTTCACTTCCATATAACCCCAATGCTCAAGGCCAAGAAAATAGCTAATAGTTTAAATCAGGCTAATCCAAAGTGAACAAACATACTGACAAAGGTAAATTAATATAATGGACCCCATGGAAAAAAAATACCTAAATTTCCTGATCGAAATATAGCATTTTTCAGTCAAATGAAACATGTTTTCTAACAAATGAAACTTCGTACCGACCAAATGAAACTTTGTTCTAATCAAATGAAACCTTTTACCTACCAAATGAAACGTCTTTTCAACCAAATGACACTTTTTTCAAACAAATGAAACCTCACTTCAATCAAACAAAACGCATTGGTCCACCATATTGCTGATCACTGTGACATCCAGTCCAAGTCCCCATTTTTTCATCCCTACAGTTTGCATCCCTTGTTCGTGCTTTCTAAAGTCTCCCGTGTTCTCATTTGAATGGGACAAGGTTTCATTTAGTCGGTACGAAGTTTCATTTTGTAGAAAAAGGTTTCATTCGACTGAAAAATGCTATACATGTACACACACAGACATTACCTTTTTGATTATAATAACTTTTATTTTACTTTACAAAGTAAACTTTTTTTTAATAGTAAAATAAATTCTATTAAATACGTTATTAAAGTTACTTGGATGGCAGCTTGTGACTCAAACAGCTCCTTGCACAGAGTGCAGCGGTACCAGTTCTGAGCGTGCAGCTCAAGCAAATGCCTCTGAAGGTCTTCAGGTTTCTGGAAAAGCTGGTAGCAGCTCTGGCAGCCGTACTCGGTGATAGTGGAGAGGAAGTGGGTGCCGATGTGCCTCGTGAGCTCGTCAGCGGACGGCAAGTGGGCTCCGCAGTAGGAGCAGATATTGAGCTGCGGTAGGCGCGAAGGCGCGATAGGAGGCGGCGCCGGACTGAACGTCGACTCCTCCAGGTGGCTCTTGAGGTGACTGCGGAACGACTCGAAGTCCGGGAGCGCTGCGTTGCACTGGTTGCACAGGAGGATCCCCGGATGGTCGTACTGCACCACCTGGGGCACATATGGATGATGTAGTGCACACAATTCCATACGAGCAGAGCTTATGGTTTTACTAACCCACTTTTTTATTTATTTTTTTATTATTTTTATTTTTTTTTATATTTTTTATTAATTGTAACATTTCTGTGCATAGCACTATATAGTATGATAACAAACGAAATATAATAACAACATGAGGAACGAGTAAATACTAGATGCAGTTCATTAACTTTCTAGTAATGGACACTAAATTGGTACAAAAAGCACTGTACTTTGTTCTAAAAAAGATAACGATTAATTAAGATTAAGAGCACAAGGGTCTGATTTAGGAAAATAATTTGATTGGGGACTAGAATGAAGAAATTTACGATAAGACAGGGTTTAGTTGAAGCCGTCAGCATAGTCGGAGTGGTGCTTTCTTTTTAGCCTTCTCAGATGCCTGGGTGGTGGACGGTCCTGAGGGATGATGTTCACTAGTTGGTTAGGATGGGACGAAGCCCTCTGGTACGTAGAGTTGTATGCGGCTATTAGGCTATCCTTAACCGTCGGGACTTCAAGGTCTTTGTGAATTTCCTCGTTACGGATGAACCAATCAGCTCCAGTGATAAGCCGGAGGGCTCTGTTTTGTAGGACCTGTAGTCTATTTATTTGGGAGTCGGATCCAGATGACCAAAGGCCAGCACCATACAGCCATATAGGTTTGACCACGGCATTATAAATCAGAAGCTTATTTTTAATGCTGAGGCTTCTGTTCATGAAGAGGGACTTCAATTGCACAATTCTATGCCGAGTTCTCGACGATATGTCATTGACGTGGTTCCGCCAGGTAAGTCTCTGGTCCATGGTCATACCCAGATATTTAACATGGGATTTAAGCTGGAGCGTAGAACCATCCATTTCAACGGGAGGGACCGTGTATGTCCGCTTGTACTGTTAGGTTTGATTTTGAAGCGTTTCTAACTTCTGACTAACCCACTAGTGCGGGAAGAGGGTCTCAATGAGGCGGCGAGTTGAAAGCTCGTTCTTTCCGATTGTTGTCAAAATTGAGATGGCACGAACTAAATCAATCGCGACGAAGTTGTGGAAACCCATTTCAAAACAGAAGTTAGTTGAGGTTGAAGTTAGGGTATGCCTCCATATATAAACCAGTAATTGGAACTCAAAAATCAACTATCCGCATCATAACTAATTCCAATTACGTAAAACCTTTCCCAAATTTGATGGAAATAGCATGTTTAAAACAAATGGAAAATGCCAGCTATGGATACACCTGTCCATTCGTTGAATACAAGGTCAAAGGAAACCTATATAGTCAATTTACCATCACATCGAACAACTCTTGAGCAGCTGCACTATAGATATAAAGCAGTTAGTGTATTTAACCAGTTATCATTAGATAATAAAAAGAAACTTCTGTTAGGAAACACTAAGAACATATTTAAATGTTTAACAATCATCTATTTACATGAACTGTAAAATAAGGATGTATTTTAGTTAAGAGGAAATAATATTTAAGTTTCATTGATTTGAAGAGTCGAACGAATGAAGGGGGTGCAACTGTGGGCTCAGCAGCAGCTCGCTGGAGAAAGTCTCCTCAGTTGAAAGGTTTGGGCCATTACAGACAATCAATTAAGACGATAACCAACAATGTTTTTAAAAGCTGGCACAAAACTTTCTCCTCCAACTCTCCCTATTTCACTGAAAAATCTTTTGCATTTTTACATTTGTTTATCCCTACTCACCTGATTATGTTGCAGTTCAAAACTTAGCTTCTTTTTTACTGATGGATAGAATGACGAACCATGTAACCAACCTGATTCACTGAGTAAGAGGCTAAAGCTCGATTCAAGTAGGTAGCAACTGGGGCCACAGGGACAGTGGGAAGCACTAGAAGAATCAACTTGCCTTCTTGAAAGGTCATTGGCATTTGATATACATGTGCATGGGTTGTCAAAAGAGAATACTGTTTGGAGAGGTGGCAAACAGACTTGTAGCTCTAGAGCTATATCAAAGTACAATATACCCCAGCAACCAGTGCTGTAGTGAGTGCATGTAGATCCTTATTTTCATTTGCATGTCTCACTGTAAGAGTAGGTGTTCTCAACATAATATTGATAATTGATAATACATGTTGTTATTCGAGGGAGAGATAGATAGGATGAGATGAATTGTGGCTCGGGGAGTGACCAGGGGCGTGGGTTTTTTCTGTTATATCCCTGCATTTACGAACTATTTTCTATAGAATGGGAATTGATCGGATTGATGATCCCCAATCATTTTTACGTCCACTGTGGTAAAATAGATCAGAATGCTGTGTATAGTTTGGTGGTCTGGATGCTCGCAAGCTCCCATCTCAAAAATACGTAACCAAGTAGTCAATTCCTTAGTAAAAATACAGATTAGTTGGAAATACAGGTCCATTGGTTGGTAATTTCCCAACACGAACTATTGCAACTCATATGGGAAATTAAATTTTCTAGCATTATTTGAGTGCTTTATTTAGTATACCAAGTATTGTTTCATAATATTACAATGACTGTAAATTTCCATTTTTTATTTTTGTAATTTGTCATGAAATGAAAAAAACAAAAAAGAAAAAAAAAAAAAAAAAAAGATGATTTCCGAAATAAAAAGTCAAGAGAACTTTGTATTTATCTATACTGGAATATCTATTACTGAAGAAGAACAGCAATGCTTGGAGCGAAATAATTAAATTCATAAATAACACCAACATCAAAATTTAAGACCACGAGTATTATACATATAACGAAATAAGTTTATCTATATTTAATGGAAACAAATATGTTTAAATATAAGAAAATCAATTGTACTATTATTATCTGACGTTTTGGAACACAAATATGTATATATTATGATTAATTTGTAACGTAAAATATAACCTAGTATAAGACGATATTGTAATTATTATGGCTGAATGTAAACAAATACTATGCCAATTAAAAAAAAAAAACTTTGTATTTGAGATTATGTATTAGGGTGGAGGAACCAGTGATTGACATCTCACCAAGAAGTTTTAATAATAAGGCATTTAAAAGAGTTTTACAGGCTTGATCCGTTTGAATTTTGAGGCAAAATACCTTCTCACTAAAATATAAAGGCGGGAAAAGGTTTCAGGCTGGGTTTTGTAAAATTTGGAGAAGGTTACCCAACCAAACCTCGTGTTGTACTTGCTTGTGATTTTGGTAAGAAGGTAAGTGTTTTATTTTGCCACACCATGCCCTCCACATTTTTAAATTCGATTGTTTCCATGGTTTTTCTCAATCAGTTTTTTGTGTAGCTTGAATTTATGCTATCATTTTTTGAAAAAATCCAAGATAGCATGTGAAAATGCAAATGTCAATTACTAGTTCCCAAACTGATGCTCCCCTCTGTGGTGGGCATTGCTTTCAATATGGATCTCTATTTGTTCTTGTCATTCGTTCTTTATTTTTTATAGTTATATTAGAAATGAGTCGATACCAAAATTTATCGATTTCCGATACCGATACCTAAAAAATCGATTCCCGATTCTCGATACCGATACCACCAAGATATATACACAAAGTATATACACAACGTTGTTACGTTCCGCAAGTTGTTACTTACTGCACATCTATCGATAGCCTCTCACAATGAATACTGGCACAAATAGCTTACCGTTCCGTCGTAGATGAAGTTATTAGTCTAATTAGCTAATATATTTTCCATCTCTATTTATTGTCATTAGGAGTTCTTGTTCCAATGAAGCTTTAATGCTTTAGTTACTTATTAAAATTAAATAAATTTTAAAGATTAATTCTTATTACAAATTCTAAATTTCAGATATATATTTTCATTCAAGGGTTTAGTCAATTTGATTTGTGTAAATACAAAATTTGATATTTTTTGGTTATCTATCAAGTATCAATTAATAGGCAACTTTTATTGCCTAGGATTGATTTCTTTCTGAATAAAACAAGTTAGTTTTTTTTTAGTTGGTTTTTTAGTTTTTCGTCGGTAACTGTAAGGTATTTCCTAATAAGACTGGCTCTAGGCTTTTATACTTGGAAAACATAGCTTTGTCTAATGATTCTGTTGTCACAAACAAAATAACACAAGCCTACTTGTAAACAAAGTTATAATTGTAAGTTGTGTTTTGGACAATTCATGTTTCGCAACTGCTAACCTCAATAACGGTTGCACGGTACAACCATCTTCGTTGTTAGATGGTTGCAATAGTACCGTAGTGTAATAAAACGCCCATCACCGGGCCGTATCGGTATCGGCTTTAGGCGATCGATTCTCGATACCGATACCAAAGCCTAAGAATCGGTGGTATCGAGAATCGGTATCGGGAATCGACTCATCCCTAATTTATATGAATGCATACCAACTCACAAGCTGCTAAATTACCATTAGAATCGTACTGTGCCTATGGTATCAAGAAAATATTGTACCTATTTTGTGATGAAACATTCGGTGATATTTTCAACTTTGTCTTTATGAATACTCATATTAATTTTATATTTATATTAATAAAACTAAGTTCAAATGCTCAATTTATTTTGTAAAATGTTGAAATAAAATGTTTTGTTGTTACAAGGAATCATTTATTGCAGAAGAACTTCTGTGTCAATCATAGGGTGTCAATCACAGGTACAACAAAAAAATTTGTTCTTGTCATTCGTTCTTTATTTTTTATATTTATATAAATACATAGCAACTCACAAGCTGCTAAATTACCATTAGAATCGTACTGTGCCTATGGTATCAAGAAAATATTGTACCTATTTTTTGATGAAACATTCGGTGATATTTTCAACTTTGTCTTAATGAATACTCATATTAATTTTATATTTATATTAATAAAACTAAGTTCAAATGCTCAATTTATTTTGTAAAATGTTGAAATAAAATGTTTTGTTGATACAAGGAATCATTTATTGCAAAAGAACTTCTGTGTCAATCATAGGGTGT
This sequence comes from Adelphocoris suturalis, assembly GCA_030762985.1. NCBI lineage: Eukaryota > Metazoa > Arthropoda > Insecta > Hemiptera > Miridae > Adelphocoris > Adelphocoris suturalis. The sequence goes on from CM061051.1 coordinate 22,456,169, forward strand.
CAATCACAGGTACAACAAAAAATTTTGTTCTTGTCATTCGTTCTTTATTTTTTATATTTATATAAATACATAGCAACTCACAAGCTGCTAAATTACCATTAGAATCGTACTGTGCCTATGGTATCAAGAAAATATTGTACCTATTTTGTGATGAAACATTCGGTGATATTTTCAACTTTGTCTTTATGAATACTCATATTAATTTTATATTTATATTAATAAAACTAAGTTCAAATGCTCAATTTATTTTGTAAAATGTTGAAATAAAATGTTTTGTTGTTACAAGGAATCATTTATTGCAAAAGAACTTCTGTGTCAATCATAGGGTGTCAATCACAGGTACAACAAAAAATTTTGTTCTTGTCATTCGTTCTTTATTTTTTATATTTATATAAATACATAGCAACTCACAAGCTGCTAAATTACCATTAGAATCGTACTGTGCCTATGGTATCAAGAAAATATTGTACCTATTTTGTGATGAAACATTCGGTGATATTTTCAACTTTGTCTTTATGAATACCCATATTAATTTTATATTTATATTAATAAAACTAAGTTCAAATGCTTAATTTATTTTGTAAAATGTTGAAATAAAATGTTTTGTTGATACAAGGAATCATTTATTGCAAAAGAACTTCTGTGTCAATCATAGGGTGTCAATCTAGAAAAAATGTGGCTGTCAAATACTGGGTCAAAAAATTGATCTCAATAAAACAAATTTATTACAAAATACAAAATGTTTTGTGGCTTGAATTAGTGATTTTTTCAATACCGAGCAGTTTGAGGACATCCTGTTGCAGCAATAGATGTAAGCTTCAAGTTTGAACAAACGAAAAAACGTAACTTAATTGATTGTAAAAGTCAAAATGCCTCTTAAGGTGTCAAAAACTGGCCCCACCACCCTACCTGAGAGCTGTTCCTGGGGGGGTCAGGGGGATGAGCACTGCCGCGGCTCCTTTTGGCGGCCGGCGGTTTGTCGTTTTGCTCTTTGCGGACGACGCTGAGATCTGTTGGGAGAACTTGATCAGCTCCGGACTTTGACTTCCCAGGCGGAGGTGGCGCTCCGTGCGACAGGATGAAGTGCTCGGCGAACGAGTTGAGGGAGCGGAAACTGAGGCTGCACTGGGGGCACTGGTGCTCCTCCGTGCCGCTCCCTTGTCCCTGGATGCCGTGGGCGACCGCTGCATGAGCCTGCAGAGTCCCGGACGATGGAAACACCATCGTGCACAACCGACACGCGTAACCTGCGATCAAAATCAAAAACTTGATATCAGACTTGTGGTACGAGTTCAACGTAGTTTAAATTTTACGATATATATATATATATATATATATATATATATATATATATATATATATATATATATATATATATATACTATTGAACGTCTGCATAAAATGACAACGAATCCAGGGTCAATAAAATATTAAATGATTTTCCTTGTCAATTTAATTTAAGTTATATCAATGTGATTTTGTTTCAATTTACTGTTGCCAAGAAACTACCAAATATTGAAACAACAATAAAATTAACCGAGAAAATGAGAAAAAGAAAGAGTTACATTAAAAACTTGTTTTTATGGGTTCCTTTGTTTTTATTTATTTATTTTATACATGCAATTTACACATTGAATCAATTTACACTTGGGAAATCACATGGAGAGACTTTGGCCTTTCGGCCGTAAGCCGAAGTACGCCGCAGTGATAATAAAAATTAGTATGATTGCCAATCATGGGGGAACGACAATTATTCATATTATGGGGATAGATGGAACGGAGTAATTCATATACAAAAACGATAATCAATCTGTATCACAAAGAGAACAATATTTTAACAACTAAGTAATAAATTAGCAACGATCATAACACTTGACTACAATCACAAACACTAACAATAATAAATTATTAAATTAATCAAGAAGATAACACTATTTAAGTCCCTAGGTTAAGTCAGATGACTAATTATAATTAAACTCTCGCACCAGAAAGCTCCGGTAGACCTTCCTTCACATAATTGATTAGCGCACGCCAATTCCTCCCATTGAATATCTGTTTCACAGCATTTCTTGAAAGTGTTGGTTCCCCAAAACACTTAGGACGGTATGGCCTGAGGATTGGGCATCTTCCTATAAAATGTTCGGTATCCTCATTTTCTCTTAAATTGCACATGGAGCACAAAAGAATACGGTTCTCGACCTATGGCTGTGAGTTTAAATTATAAAGTTCGGCTCTACATTTCAAAATAACTATTATATCATTCAAGTGCTGATCCATGTAACACACTGAATGATTCAATTCCTTCTATAATAAGTGTTATTCCGCCCTCTCGATTGCCAACTGGATTTCCCTTTTAAACCCATTGCTTACCCCTTCCGAAATTGTTGGGACTAGGGATTCAAAACTAAGGGGACTTTTCGCCCCGCTAGGCCGCTCTCTGCGTTCAACTAATCTAAATTTTTACTATGGGATTGACTACTCGATGTTGCATAATTTTGAGATGCGAGCGTAGCAAACATCCAGAGCACGGATCGGTTTAACTTGTCAAAACTAGTGTGAGCTCGTCTACCGAAACTCAGAGAGATTTTACACAGATCAGTTTTTTATTTTTTATTTTTAATCAGTGGTTTTTAGACCCTACGCTCGCATCTCAAAAATACATATACATAACGTCAAGTAGTTAATCCCTTGATAAAATTCAGATTAGTTTCCTCCAAAGTTAGCTGAAACATAAACGTCTAGATCCAACACTTCCAGTCATGCAGCATGATCGTATGAGAGACTTTTCTTAAATTACTTATCGTATTATAATATGATAAATTGTATCGAAATTCGAGGAATTTGAGTACAAAGAAATTTTAAGAGCCAATTTTATGATAAAAAACTCATACTAAACAAAATTTGGCTATTCAAAAAAGATTATGGATTTTTAGATTTTTTATTGCAGTGTTTATAGATTTTTGAGAAAATATTAAAGTAATTTTAGTATATTTTTCAGCATGATTCCTAGTTCAGCATAGATTATTCAGCATATGTCCTAGTTAATCGTTGATAACGTTGTTTCCACAACAATTCTGCTAAAAAATTTAAATTCAACAAATTTTGGCCGTTTTTAGCCAGTTTTAGTGATTTTTGAGCTCATTTTTTTGGAATTTGACCAATCTATGAGGGAAATTTGGGAAAATTTGCCGGAAGTCGTTTTTGGGTTTAGAATTCGCACATTGGTTTCGTGGTCTTCAACATGAACGAAACATTTGGGGATTTCCTTCTCTCCTATTTTTAAATAAGAGAGGACAGCTTCTCCCTTTTCTTTATTCTAATTTTGATTTGTTGGATGGATCTGGCATCTATTATGAGGGTTTCCGCATGTTTAGGTACGGGGTGAGCAGATAGTCTTCAAGTCGATCTTTGCTCTTACGGCTTTTAAGTTGTCTATTCCTATCAAAAGGTCGAATTTGTCGTGGAATTTAAATATATTGAATTTTAGGATTAGGTTTTTCTGTTTGAAAACGTCTCCACAGGGCACTAAAGTAGTGTGGCTGCCTTGCGAAGAGCCGTGGGCTGTTTTGACAAAAAATGGTTCTGGTCTGAGTTTGGTCTGGTCCTACCGACTTCGCCAGTAATAAGGGGATTGATTGAGAAAGGCTTTTTAAAAAAGCTAACTTTTATTTACGGGAAGTTTTACAGGGAGGCTAGGAACACACGGGACTAAATGAAGAGACAGACTGGAGCCTTGCGCTCGGTGTCTCCCTTTTATAACTTTTCCGAGCGTCTGTGTGAGTGAAGCCCACGTCAGCAGCTTTACGTCAAGCGAGGCGATTTATCATTACATAACGTATATATATATATATATGAAAAAGGGCAAACTTCAGGAATCGTTCATCGTTCAGAATGCCTGACAACGGATTTCAAATGTTCCATGGTAAATCCATGATGTCAAGTGATGATCCAACTCACCAACATCGTAGTGAAGATTGTTGGTGAAGTGTTCCAAGTAGCTTAGCGACCTTATTAGTGACTTTTGTGACTTGTCGTGACTATTAGAAAAATTTTAAAAATCACTAAATATAATTTCTTCTCTGTTGGTGAGTAGGGGCTATGAAAAGCAACAGTTTATCCCCTAAGATGAAATGTTGGACTGAAAAGGATTTGACTTTAAAATTTTGATTCGGGTATAAGTTGACTTTTTAAATTTCTATATTGAGCAACCCCACATCAAGTTTTCCTTATCCGTGTGTTTTACAGTAGGTACTTCGTTTAGTAGTAATTGAATTGGATTGATAATTAAATTGATTATAATGACAATTGAATTGATTTATACAATGACATTGGGTATAAAATTAGTAATGCCAGTAATTAATAAGTAATTAATGCAATTAGTAATTAGTGCTTTACTTAAAGCAAAGAAGAATATGCCATACTGCTACGATACATTATTTACTAAAATGATACAATAGTACAAATATGATAATAAAAATACAAAAGGTTACATTTCATATTTATAGTAATTGAGGGTCGTGCGCTTAACATCTAGTTATGACATACGTAGCAATAGTTAGGTTTAAGTTACTGTGTCAAGATAGGGGTATGTCCAGTATAAAGATTTCTGTTAATAATTCGATAATATTTTATAGCGTTTAGGATGACTACTGACCTACTGTAATGTAAAGGAATATTGTCCAAATACTGGAGATTGAGTATGATTTTAAGTTCCAGTGCGTACATAGGGGGTCTTGTAAGTTAATGTTTTTCAGTTCTAGATTTTTGAAGTGAATTTCTGTGGTCGGTCGTTGTAGGTCTGTAAGCATTATATGGGCATCTACGATTAATTGAGGTCTGCCGGCTAATTCACTATGAGGCGCGAAAAGCGTCTGGTTCCGATAGGACAGGTGTTTACCCGGTGAAGCTAGGTAAATACCGTGAATAGTTTTGGTTCCTATTGTATTGTCTTGTGCTATGCTAACAACATCTCCTTTGGGGAAAAAGAAAAGATGATTGTTTATGTCTAGCATGAGCTTGACGTGGTTGTCATCGGTGATGAGTTTCACATATTGACATTTAGCGGTGGAACCAGAGAAGAGGAACTCTGTTTCGCATTTGGGGTGAAACGGTGAAATTATAGAAATTAGGGCACAATCGTATATGTCCTGGTGGACATGGTTAAGACAACGGATAGTTTTTAGTTTCGGATTTTAAATGGTTCTTTAATGTAGGTACTATAGTCATATAGTTGGAGTCAATGAAGGTGGGTATTGATTCTATACTATACGTTTCGTAGTTATCCGGGTCTACTATAGGTATATCTAGAAAGAAGATTTTATTTCCTCAATGCCAACGTAACATCAAACTCTGATATGCGTTTGGATTTCGAATAAATTCTTACCTTGGAAATCTAAGAATTTGTTGCCATCCATCAATTAGTCCAGGTCTGTTTCTTTTGAGCGTCCACGGGATATGTGGATATGGATATATATGTGTGGATATATGTGGATATCACTCAGTTTTCGTTCGATTATTTCAAGGGCCAAATTTACGGTATGCATTAGCAGTTGAACTTGGCTGTGGTCTAATGATGATCTTGTCATATTTTGCAATGTTTTTATATAAGTATATTGACTGGGTTTTGGCAATGAGTTCAGTTAGGTCGTAATGGTGAGTAAGCGTGTGGTATCCTTCTATATTCCTGTTGGTCCAAGACAGCTGGCTAATAATCCCGGGTTGAGAGTTATGTTTCTGATTGTCTGATCAGTCGAGTATGTCTGTCTGAGGAAAAGGACGAGTGGGATAATCCGCGTTTGTCGGAGAGAAAAGGTTGTCCTGTAACAATTTAAAGTAGGTCCGTTTTTAGAATTTCGTAACACATCTGTCCTCTTAAGGTTTGGGCGTCTAAGGTGTCAGGGAGTTGTCCGTTAGTCGCGAGATGTTTCGCGAACTGGCATAGGAAAACGCCACAATCGTTTCCGTTGTTCTGTTGGGGTGTGTTAGGCGGAATTGAAAGTCTCCAGTTCTGTGTGTCTAGTGGTATTCCTTTTTTGTCTTGGTGTTCACTTTCTAAATAGCGAATTATGTCTTCTAAAAATTTGGTTCCGTCTTTGTTCGCAGAGTCGTAATAATTTATTTGTTTCAAATTCATCCTGATTTCAATCAATCTCCAGTGGCTGGATTTGAAAATTGGAATCAGGATTACATCCTTGCTAAAGATGTCCGTCTTTTTGGTGTAGCTTTGAACACGATTGTAACCGCCAAATTTATAGGACACATAAAGGAAGCTACTGAAAGAGTAGGATCTCGGTAGATTGTCATTTAGTCTGTTCCGTTCGTCTATTAATTTCATGTACATGTTTATTATTACATCGTTTAACCAGTTGCTCTCTTTTAGGGTTATTAGATCGTCTCGTGTCACGTTCAGTCCAAATTTATTCGTAAGGATTTCGGTTTTGTCTGACGTCTCGTCCCATGCATTTGCTACTGAGTCTGTGTCTACGTATTTGTCTGTTAAGCGGAGAAGGGATTCCGGAGTTAGGGAGTCAAAAAATGCGTCGACGGCCTTGTCGGCTTCAAAGATCTCGTCCTCGTTATTGTTGTCGACACGGGAAAGGGTGTCAACGTTGGAATTCAAAGTTCTGTTCTTGTTAGCGACGTCGAAGTCATAGGCTGAAAGTTTAGTGCGCCATTTGAATAACTTGGAGCCAGGTTCCTTTATGGAACACAGCCATTTCAAAGGTTTGTGGTCGGAATGAATCTTAAATTTTCTGCCGAAAAGGTACGGTCGGAAGTATTGCACTCCCCAGGCGACTGCCAGGAGTTCTCTTTATATAGTCGAGAGACGTTTTTTGGATTCTCAAAGTGTCCACGACGCATAAGCTAGCGGTTTATCATGTCCGTCAATTGTTTGACTCAGTACGGTTCCGAGGGCAACGTTACTTGCGTCCGTCTTGAGGTGGAACGATTTTGAAAAGTCAGGGTACTGAAGAATCGGTTCGTTTGTCAGTTAGTTTTTGTAAATTTCGAACGATTCCGCGTATTCAGGGTCTTTTGTGTCAATTTTGCTTCCTTTCTTTAGGCATATAGTCATAGGTGTGGTAATTTTGGCAAAATCTTTAACTAATTTTATGTAATAACCTAATAATCCTAAAAATGATTTAATTTCTTTAGTGGTTGTCGGAATGGGGTAGTTTTGAATGGCTTTAATTTTGTCAGGGTTTGGCTTTACTTGGAATATGTGTCCTAAATATGTAATTTCTTTGCGTAAAAATTTGGTCTTGTCAAGTTGTACTTTGAGGTTTGCTTACGCAATCTCTTGATTACCTCTTCAAGACGGGTGACATGTTCTTGCAAAGAAGTGCTGTACACGATGATGTCATCGAGGTAAACACAACAGTACTCATTAGTGACACCACGTAAAACACTATCCGTTAATTGCTGGAATGTGCTTGGCGAGTTTTTTTTATGCCAAATGGAAAACGATTGAATTCGAGGTGGTAGGCAGTTGTACTAAACGCTGTTTTTGCAATACTTTCGGGAATCATTTGAATTTGGTGAAATCCATATTTAAGGTCAATTACACTAAAATACTGGCATCGGCCTAATTTATGTAACAGTTCCGAAATCTGAGGTAGCGGGTGAAGCCCACGTCAGCAGCTTTACATATGGTATATATGTATATATATATATATATATATATATATTAATTGCTATGCAATTCTTAGGCCTACCCCCAATATTTTTTTATGTAACGTCCGTAACGAAAAATGTCTGTAACGCGAAGCGCAAGTTTGGGGGTTCGAATCCCAGCCAGGCTTGAAAATTTTTTTATATCCAAATTTTTTTATATCCATTTTTTTCGCATCGTGGGTTCGAATCCCAGCCAGGCTTGAATATTTTTTTATATCCAAATTTTTTTATACTTTATTTTTTGAGCGTTTTCAGGCTAAGAATTCCATAGCAAATTATTCTCGTTTTCTACACAGTAGAAAGGAGAAAAGATCCGGGGGGTCCAGGGGGGCGAAGCCCCCGGCGAGGCACGAAGCGCCGAGTTATATATATACATATATATATAGAAAAAAATTATAAAAACATATTTAAAAAAAAGCGCAAACTTCAGGAATCGTTCAGAATGCCCCAAAACGGATTTCAAATGTTCCATCAAGTGGTAAATCTACGATGTCATGTGATGATCCAACTCAACAACGCCGTAGCGATGATTGTTGGTGAAGAACTCCATGTAGCTTAGCAACCTTATTAGTGACTTTTGTGACTTGTCGTGACTTTTAGAAAAAATTTAAAAATCACTAAATATCATTTCTTTGCTGTTGGTGAGTAGGGGCTATGAAAAACAACAATTTACTGATTTCACGAATCAAAAACAAGTTAATAGATATGATAGACGGTTTTATTCAGTAATGCAAATTTTTACGCGTTTACGACATGCAACCGTTTCCTTTTACTCACAAGCATAGAGTTATGCAACACCTCCAGTACTGCAGTAAAACCTAATAACCACTAAATAATCAAAAGTTGCCAACCAAATGAAATAGTTTGACTAACAATGATAGAAATAATTCATCTTAATCGGCGTAAAATGCGAATCACTCACCTGAAGATGACAATCCGTTAGGAAGGTATAAACCTTTAGAGAATCCATAACGATGACTACCTTTCAGAATGGATCCTGAAAAAAAAAAAAGAAAAAAAAAATCATTACAGACTGCAAATCACGAGAATTATTTGTTGATTCCACCTTTGAAATTTCATGATGAGTTAATACAATAATTGAGATGTATCTAGACAGAATTGTTCACTGGGGATCTGAATTTGGGAACCTCGAAACAACGCGCGATAGAGTAGATCAGAACACCTCCTATGGATCAAATTAAGATACAAATTCTTTATAATGTGAAGTTGGTGTTACAAAACCCAAATTTTTTTTCCTAATCACGTATCTTGAAAGTCATTATGGCAGAGGAAGGAGATTTGCTTTGCTCCAAAATACGTTTTTGGCTATATTGAAAAATGAAATGATATAAAAATATATTGATATATTGAACAAATAAATGATATTAACGATATTTCCCGTTATGATCACCATTGACAATATAATTAGCGTTAGCCTCCAACACCACTGAGTAAAATAAGAATACAATTTAATAATCAATATTCTGTGTTGCTAAATTTGAAGTAAACTTGAATTATAGGGACAATTTCAAATATATTAACGCTATCAAAATAGGTGAGAACCAAATATCTGTGGTTCACGCTGTCCCTGAATCAATTACCACTGACTCAAATTCTACGAGATTATAATATCTATAAATCAATGATTCCGAGCTTGATTTAGACCCTCCCTCCCCCATCTCTCCCTCTTACTTCTTTTAAAGCAAAAAACACTCTCTGGCTCGACGTTGAAAAATTCATGTTGTTTTATTAAAATGTTAAATTTGAAACAATCAACGAGTCATTCAAAGGATATTCCCGCCTCCCCCACTGGTATGTATTTCAAATTCAGACCCTAAATCACCCAGATGCTTATTCCCTCCGTCCACGACTTTGAATCCTTTAGAAATTTCAAATGACTTGAAACTTGAGTTAGACGAATTCAAAGGTTTGTCAAAAAATTCCACCTATCATTATCCATACACCCTTTTCGACTTGAATTCTGAATGCCTAAATTTTAAGTCAACCAAATACGGACATCACGTTCGCAGTTTATTACAGTATATCAAAAGTCAAAGATACACCTCAACCCATTTTCATTTCCCTCTTGTCCAAATTAGATAACTCCTGATGACTTGATATTTGAATATCATTGAGTTTTGAAAGAAATCACTTTAGTTCATTACCATGCATTGCTTGTATGTGAAGTTGAAGGGCTTCCACGGAACTGAAATTGTCTTTGGTACAGTACATACAGCCGAGCCTGGTGAGAGATGGCGATGCTCTCCTTTTACTGGTATTTCCTTGATGTTCAGTCATGTGGCTCTGTGAAACGTAAAATTTTGCAATAATAAGTGTGTTAACTAGAATAAGTTGAATCAAAACCATTCAAGCAGCATGATCCTAAAGGCGAATTTTCTTAAATTAATTATCGAATTATAATATGCTAAATTGTATCGAACTTTGAGCAATTTGTGTGCAAAGAAATTATTAAATACCAATTTTATGGTAAAAAAAAAAACCTCAAACTAAATAAAACTAGGCGATTCAAAAATTTTTATAGATTTTAGCGAATTTTCGTGGAAAATTAAGCTATTGCAATGGCTCCAAGAAATTTAAAATTAAAATTTTCGAAAAGTTCCTTAATCGAAATCCGTTTTGAGGCATTCTGAATCGAATCCTAGAGTTTAACGCTTTTTCACATGTATATAATGTATGTATATATATATATATATATATATATATATATATATATATATATATATATATACATATATATAATAACGGGAAAATGAAGTTGTAAAGTAGAGTTGAAGTAATAGTTTAATTAGAATTCAATAGGTTGTTAAAGTTAACCTGTGCTGAAGACCAAATGACATGTAGTCTCCATACAGCAATAAGGCAATCTCTATCACGTAAGGTAAACAGTTTTTCCATAATACCTATATTTTCATAATAGACCAAGTCAGATTATTATAATGACTATTCATGTATGAACAACGATTTAAATAATTCATTCCATTGAGTACCACTTGAATTTCACAAATCTATGTGATGTCAAATGTAGCCAACTAAGGTAGTTCTTTTCTCAATATTATGGCCCTGAAGAAGATTTATAAATAAATCGAAACATTGGACTAGTTGAGTATCTCTATCTACAGACCAATCCTCAAGAACCAGCAATCCGAAAATTTAATTCTAAGTGGTCAAGAACCTTATTCATTTATATATATATGAAAAAGGGTTAAAATGTAGGATTTATTTCAGAATGCCTCACAACGGATTTCAAAGAAGTTTTTCAAAAATTTTGTTTTTAAAATTTTCCGATCCATTGCAATAGCTTCATTTTTTATGAAAATTCGCTAAAACGCTGTTTTTTAGAATAATCGAAGGGAACACGGGAGCGGTTGACTAGCAACTATTTGGTGGACTTACCGTCAGGAGCTCTGGTTTAGAGAAGACTTCGGAGCACTCGAGGCACTTGAAGGTGCTGCCCGAAGGCGACGCGTCCGGCTCGCTGGACTTCTTGTGGTTCTGCATGTGAGAGGTGAGTGCGGCGGCTGTGTTGTAGCCCCTGTTGCAGATCGTGCACTGGAACGGCTTCTGATTGTCGTGCGTCTTCATGTGGATCTTCAGATGGTCACTGTGGGAGGGAGAAAAAGTAATCAGTCATGCAGCATGACTAATGGAGCGAATTTTTAAAGAAAAGTTTTGTTTTTCCTTTTATTTGGCATCGGGAAACCCCATACAGCCATAGAAAAACACAGGTTTACAAACATTCACACATACAATATATAATTATGCTACATACAGCAAACTTCCTAGTTTTGAAAGTCAATTGTCAGTTTCTTATTTACACACACAGCGGAACACTTATGTCTGTTGATATCCGATATAAATGTAAAAAGGGCATTGTATATAGATATATCCGCACTTGCAATAAGGGAATGGACATTGAATGGCTCGGTTGCTACTCCGGTGAGTTTTTCAAAAAGATGTGTCCTTTCCACGTAGTTCATTGGACAGCAAAGTAATATATGTTCGAGGCACTCATTCTCTTCTTCACAAAACTGACATGACAAGGACTCTGTTGGGTTCGTAAGGCAGTGTCCAGTGCGCATTCTAGTCAGAGTCCTGTAGACGGATCTAGGCATGTTGGGTACGTCATTGAACCATGTCTTCAGTCTAACCTGAGGCAACATTTCCTTACACCCATCTCCCGACCTATAGTTGAGAAATTCTGCTTGCCAGTTATTCATTAGTTCTCTCTGGAAAATCTGATGCATGTCGGTGATGGGGCATACAGCGAATCTACATCCACCGTTTCCCGGAAAGTGGCTTTTTTTGCCTCAGCATCTTTGTGACGCTCAGTTTTTAACTTATTTGACAGAGTAATTGTTTGTTACTGATGATGGATGACCTAACCGTCGAAATCGATCTAACATTGTAACTCTTTACTTTCGTGGAATTAGACAACGTTCTTTTTTAACTTCCGTTTATTTTATTTTATTCCGTTTCCGTTTTTTTATTCAACTGATTTTGTTTTCGTGTTTTGTATCTTACGACATTAAAATGGCCGTAACTCCCATTAGAGTCAATTTAAACTAAAATAATATAGATATCTTTTGAAAGAACGTTAAATTTTCTATCTACTTGATACCAAATCAACATTTTTTGAGCCGCCTTTATTCGTAAAAAATTGGCTGAAATGCGAATTTTGAAAACTTATCAGTAATTGACTTTTTTCAATTTGTCATTTTGCTCTTAATACAGACTATTTTGGAAAAGGCCGGTTTTTACATGGGGAAAACTTCCTCTGAATCTCAGATTTTCAACGGTAGTCTATTTAACTTTTATTTTGCAAATGAGAGGAGACAATTATGGTTCAATGTTGAAAAACATGGATTTTTCAATGAAACCGAGGGTATTTGTGAAAAAAAAAAAACAATTTAAGTAAATACGAATTTGGGGCCCTTTTCAACCAATTTTTTCATGTTGAGTCATCGAATGGTAACACTTGCAGATCTCTCCATCTCCTTTGTAGTTAGGTTTTACATTTTAACTAACTAGTTTTACCCTCAATCACATGAAATTGAGCAGAACAAACAAATTAAGAACTCCCGAGTTAAAGTGTAAAACTCGGTTATAACGGTTATAACCAAGTTGGGGAGATTTGAAAGTGTTACCATTCGATTCAGCGTGAAAAAATACGTAAAACCCGGCCTGAAACTTGTTCTTTCAAAGGGTAATTTATCAAGAAAACCCTCAATTTCATGTTTTTCAACATTAAAGCATAATTTTCCCCTCTAGTTAGCAAAGTAAAAGTAAAATTGACAATATCGTTGAAAAGCTGAGATTACGACAAATTTTCTCAGTGCAGTGTTTTTCCAACATAAAAGCAAAACGACAAATGGAAAAAAGTCAAATTCTGAGAAGTTTTCAAAATTTGCTTTTCAGCCTCTTTTTTACGTATAAAATCGGTTTAGATAATATTGGTATGGTAGCAGGCAGAAAGTAAATTTAACGCTCTTTCCAACGATGTCCTAATTTTTGAGCTTAAAGTGACTCTAAGTGGAGTGAAGGCCGTTTTAATGACATTTGGTACAAAACACGAAAAAAAAAAAAATTTAAATTCAATTACTCAAAAACTAAGCTTTAAACAAAATCTTAAAAAGGAATTGTCGATCAGAAATGAGCTATTAAATCGACCCTCAGAGTTTGATGTACTTAAGCCGAGACACCATGTACAACAATTTTAATGACGAATTCGATTGAGAAAACACGTAAATATTATGAAAATGGTTTTATAATCGATTTATAACCTTTGTGATCTGTGTTCTGAATATCGAATACTTCCCTGGAGCAATCTATGTTGCTGCAGCGGTTAGTGGATTGAAGGAAGTGCGGCAACGCTGCATTTGCCTACCCGAGGCACCTATTGTAATTCTTATTATAGTGCCTTACGCCATGCCAATTGATCTGATTTTTACTTTGGTGCAAATTTGTGCCAAAATTGTGCGACATTGAAGACGATAGAAAAAAACCCAAAACTGAATGCTCAAACTAAATTTGACCATATAATTCACAAAAAGTTTTACAGAGTGAAAATAGGTCCAGCCATTGCAGAGATGATAAAAAATTAATTATTGTTCATTTTGAAGCGCAACGTGGAGGCGGAAAGAAAAAGATAAATTAAGCATTAATATGATTTCGTGATTGCCAAACCGCAGTGAAGGGTGTACGTTGACTCGTTGTATCTCAATGTATTGGACGCACAAAATAGCCATAAGAACAGACCCTTGAAAGTGTTGTGGCTCTTTGAACAACAGTTGAAGACTCATGAAGATAGACATTCTTACATTATCATGAAGTTTACAGAGCGAGCTTAGTGGTAAGGAACCATCATCGTGCCGTTATGGGCGCTAAAACGGTGGGTTTGGGTCTTGTAGGGCTTGAAACTCGTAGAATCGTTCAACCCTTAAAACCAATACTTCACACCTAAGTACTGTTTTAGCTCGTGGTAGTGGTGCTATCTGTAGAAAAATCAACGTACCTACTATCCCTGTCATTTTACGGCCACTACTCGTAACGACACATTTAAATGTACTACAAGTAATCACAAACCATTAGAATAGGTTTTTAGGGGCGTCAGAGGTAATGGAGCAGGGCGATTGTGAGTGCGACCCATAAACCAGCAATTAGTCCGTCTAATACTAAAATAAAATCAATCGACGACGTTTCAAGGCAAACTGCATACCATACGTCAGGTACCTAGGGTGTTTCCACGATTTTCCCTAAGCCTGTGATGACATGCAGGAAAGACGAGTCCATCAAAGGTAAGAAAAATAAAATAAGGTCTTACATTTAGAAATTTTTGAGGAATCTCTTATCGTAAGAGAATCGAAAAGAGTGATTGATGTCGACTTTATTATAATTAAAAATCCAATTTAATTGAAACGGAATAGAAACAAATAAGAAATGCAACTTCAATATTTATGTGCCTAACGAAAACCATTAAAACGACTCTTAGCTTAAATTATACATTTGTTGCAAATGGTAGTAATTTTTCGTCCACATTATTGTATTCCTATAATATACACCCCATTAAGCAGATGGTTATAAGTAGACGTGAACTATTGAATGTGTACCAAAAATAAGCTATCTCAATTAAGTCAGATGGTGTTCAAAATTATGAAAGCGTGAGCCAACACATCTGAAAAAGGGAGAAACCCCCTATATAGGTATTAAAGAAAATGAATTACGTAGTGAGTTGTCAGAATTAGCTAAAGAAAATTCCTAGTTGTGAACGCCTTTTTTATTTCATATAGACCAGAATGACATTATGTAATTTCAAACAGAGCACGCAAGGTTAACTAAAGATGTAATCATTGATTGATTGACGCTCACCTGCGAGCGAAGGCGGCTTGGCATTGAGAACATTTATATCTCTTGTCGCCAGTGTGGAGCTTCAAGTGACGGTCTTTACTTCTTTTGTGCTTAAACCTCCGTTTGCAGAACTCACAAATGAACGGCAAATGATCACTGTGCGTCTGAAAAGTCATAAGAACAACTATAATTTGAAGGAGAACATTTCGTGGGTGATTAAGGTTAGTTAAGTTCGCTGGAATATTGGATATATATGAGCGGTACGATGTACTACTTCGTATAGACTGCTACTTAAAGTTTCTAAGTGAGTTTGAATTCAATGGTGCATATTAGTTAGAGTAACAGGGAAATGCGGGCTTTGTAAATTATTATTAGGTATAGGCAAACATGTGTATTACAAACGCCCATAATCATGACAAACAACCCAACTCATAATTTCTGAACATGATTTTCATCACACATGGGCCTTTCGCTCGTATTTAAAAGATTCTCGAAGCCCCAGAACGTAGTTTAGCGACAATCGATAAAATTGCCCATTATTTTGTGTGATGAATTTGAATGAATTGAGATTATTGACTCCGAATCGCGACGTTTGAATGTGAGGATCATATGAACTAATTAAAGCCCTGAATGGACGAGAACCCGACGTCGCCGGCTCTGGATTTACCGTAGCCTCCCTAGCTCTAATTAACTATTAGCCATACATTAAGACCGAGGCTCTACTTAATAGCCGGACTTTAAGCCCGTGGCTCTAACTCCCTAGGCGCCAGATTCGAAAGTCCTCTAGTGCCGTATCTTTGAGAATATTATAGAATGGAAAAGCTATATAAATGAACTGAAATTTAATAATAAACAAAATTAATCGGCCGGTTCAAAGATATCTAGCACAAATTGATAAGTTCAAACGCAAGTTTTTTGAATCAGATAGAACGATATGAATGAGATTTTGGCTGGTGAGCAGAGATATTTGAGTCCTGTCCCCCACTGGGGACCTCCTCATGGTCAGATTCACATCTTGTTTATTGGAAGAAACTATCAAACTTACAAAAATCCAGGCATGACACTATGGACTCCAGTTCATGACTTTATACAAATGAGTTTTGGAACGTATCTCCTTCTCTATTACTAATGGTTCCTGTCTCAGCATTCTGAACGATTCCAGCTGTTTTGTATCAAACGGAAAAGCAAGAAATGTCATTACAAGCTGTACATAACAGGAAACACCTTTGCTGAGGTATTAATATGCTTTGAGTAGCATCTGCCAACGCTATGCTTACTGACAATGGAAATGACAAACTGATACAATAAATATTTCTTAAATGAACAATAATACTAGATTCAGCTACCTAGATCATCAATAGGCAGTACTTTATTCCTGTTTTCTCCAAAAACAAATACAAAGCATCCAACAAAAATTCGTCAACTGTCTAAATCGTGAAGTACTTTGAGGGGCTAATTATATCACATAACACAGGTTTGCAGAACAAAAGTCATGTTCCGTTGCAGAGATCTCATTAGCAAATCAAGGGGTTCTTGAGTGTGCTGAACACGAATCCGAAGCCCGTTTTTCCATCCCATCATGGTTTTGAGATATTGTATAAATTTGTCCGATTTTGGCCCAAATCGTCCAATTTTTCCAGTTGTTGCATTTTATGAATGTGAGGCGTTGTTTCCTATAGTTTTTGACCTCTTCAATCGACTGGGACCAACAGCAGGTCGCTACAATGATTGGTTACAGAGCTGGAGCACTTTAAAGCCCGGAAAACTTGGTTTTTTGGGGGTTTTTTCCTCCATATTTTGGAACAGGTTGTAGTAGCAGAAAAAATTGGATGCAAGGATAAGCTAGAAGAGGCAATTTTGGGTCGAATGCAACCAATCGCAGCTCTGTGGCCTTAGTAGTAACGGAGCTAACATTTTTTTTTTTTTTAAATCACTTTTGTGTCATACTTTTTTAAAAAGTGATCAAAACAATCGTGGCTCCGCTACCTACTATTAGGGCCACAGATCTGTGGTTGGTCGCATTCGACGCAGCAATGTCTCTTCTAAATGATTTTTTATCAGATTTTTTTCTGCTACCACACACTTTTCCAAAATCTGCAAAACGCTCAAAAACCAATGAGAAAAAAAGAATAAACACGTTTTGACAATATCTCAAAATCGTGATGATATTGAAAAAATGGCCTTCGGATTCGTGCTCAAAAAACTCAAGAACCCCTGGATTTCATTATGAGATCTCCATCACGAAACATAAATTTTCTTTTGTAAACTTGTGTAATGAATGAAACGATGCTCCAATGTTGTCGTATATGTTCTTGTCTACGATTCTCTGGTTAATCTAGAATTTTAAGGAGTTAATAACAGTGCTGCATGTAGTAAAAAACTCGTATTTTGGACCGTGGACATGAAATTCTACTTCTACAAGTCGCGTCGTGAGTCGTGCGCGGAATTACGATATCGCTGATGGGGCCTCTTCTCCCCCATCGCCGCCGACTGCTTATCGTCAGTCGATATGCTAGCGCGAAACGCGATGACACGGCTCCCATCGCTCCCTCATGTTTGTGGTGGTTATTTTTATGTTAGCTACGTTAATAAAGCATCAATTCATAGCTCACACATAGTTTAATTCTTCTTCGAAATACCCCTCCTACAAACCGAACTGGTGTAATACTTATATCGATTTATAAAGTTCAGGAGGGATAAACTATTTCTATACCACGAGACAGTTAAACCCCTGCGGTACAGATTGTTTACATCAATGCTGCGATATGATGTGCTGATATTCGTGATTGTGGTATACCTTTGAAATGGGAGTCTCCTAATAACATTACAACGTTGTTGATAACCATTGTTTTACTTGATTGAGGTTGATTTTAGCCAAAATGGAAAATATCGGGAAAAGCCCCACACCCTGTGAGGGGCAAGATCCCGCACCGAGGTTTTGTGTGGGGACTTGCCCCCTTGTTTTCATAGGGATGATAAATTTAAGTTGGTATAGGCTAGATATGCTTGCAAGGTAGGGTTAATATATAATATGACCACACAAAGGTACATACATAAATCTCAATCATAAAATAGGCTTGGAGTGCATGTTATCGCCTCAGAAATGAAATAATAAGTAGAAGTTACCCATGGTGACTCACTATTTAGGTATTTACCAACCTTCTCGGCACAGAGACAAAAGTTCTCTTTTTCGTAGCCCAGGACGGACGAATTCATGAAGAAAGTTTGTTGTGATGAATGCCCGTGCGGTGTCGTGGGTTCACAGCTAATGTCCAGGCAGAAGATTTTCGTTATGAATCTCAAACCTGCCGCAGGTGAGTAAAAAATGGGCGCTGCTGATGCTCGCCTTAGATAAGCAGCCAGCGGGAACACGTGCGACGCTTTACTCCCAAGTCTTAACGACTCCAGCGGCTCTCCAGGATATTTCGACGGAATATTAATTTCTTATCCGACGCCCTGATCTCCGTCGGATGGATACAGGTGACGAGATGGTAAACATAGATTACTGACGTAATTTCGGTGAGATGCGCACAATTTTACAGATCGCCTTTGACAGTTCTCAATTTCGAAATTCGGCTAAAATCAAGCTTTCCAAACGAAAGGATGAGTTTGTTGGCCAGCACTTATTGAGCACATTTAATTGGTCAAATTAAATACTAAAGATGGCTAAAAACGGCTAACATTGTTAAAGTTGTATTTTTGGTAGAATATTTCTCAAATAAAGTACAACATTCAAAAATTCATGTACAAAATTATGCTGAAAAATGTACTAGAAATGCATTAAAAATCGCTAAAAAAATCGATAAAAACTGCAAAAAAGCAGTGAACAGGAGATTATTATTTATAATACATTTTTGCCATAAAATTAATAGTTAACAATTTCTTGCACTGAAGAAGCTCAAATGTCAAAACAATTTAACATTATACAATACGATAATTTACAAAATTTCGCTCATACGATTATGCTGCATGACTGGAACTTCATTCTTATCATATTGTAAAGGTTGGTTGGAAATTTGAACACTTCGTTAGCTAGGAAACAGGAAACTCCATTTTATACCATCGCAATACCTCAATTTTTTACAGAAATTCGCTAAAAGCCATAACATAAATTAGTCTTCTGCATATATACGTATCTTTATAATTGATACATAATAGCACGCAATGTACTGAAATCTGTGTCAGATATTAAAGGCAAGAAGGAATACAATTTGAATGGTCAGGAGAAAAAAAAGTTAACGCCTAAGTTTTTATAAGTAAATTTATTCTGTTCAGTCTCAAAGGCGAAGAATTAATTTTCCTGATGCTCACAAAGATTCCAGGGCTCTTATTAATTACTGAATATATAGAAGTACCCGCGCAATATTAGGTGCCAGGATTATTCACTGAATATTTACAACCTCATGACACCTAACCTAAAACCTTATGAAAGCCTATCCATTCATCCCAATAGGAGGACAGAATATTTGGAAATTGTTGAAACTAACCCGGAAGCGGTGACGAACTCAAATTATCCAAATCCACCCATCTACCTCATTTCATTGATATAATTTTCGACCCATTGCAAAATCTTAATTTTCTACGAAAGAACTGAAATGATAGAGACGAAAATGAGTGAGAATACAGTGATGCTAAACCGCAAGACATCAACGTCGTGCATTGAGATTACCAGTCGTGATGAGCCAGTGCAGGCGATAGCCGAGGGTCACCCGGAACTGGCACGAAGGTTCCCTCAAATAGATAGAATGGATATTACGTATATTCTGCCGTAATAAGTGCTGTATTGATACAATTATATCTGCCGTTGATGATGAGTTTTATCAAATTAGTCGGGATTTCAAATTCTTGTTACGAACATTGTATTAAGAATAAACGATGAGCAAGTGACAACGAGAATAAGTTGGTATTTTAGGGCCGAATCCCGACTATTCTAATCAATCTCATACATGTGTTGTGTATAGGAGTTTACATGTAACCATGCATAAGTTTTAAGTAATGCATGCATTACCCTATCTGATTTGCATATGATTTTGGTGAGAATAACGAATAGGTTGAGCATCTTTTTACTGGATGTAGGTATCCCCTCCATTATAACATGACTATGCAAAAATCAATCCCCCCCCCCCTCCATCACACAAAAAATCGAAAAAATTAATATTCATAGAAATAGGTTGAAAATATCACAATATATCAATATTGACATCCCTTCCCACCGTCACCCTTAATGTTACTGAGAATGGTTTCATAGAGAACAAAGAAGAAATCACCGAAATGAGATAACGTAAGTAGTACAACTCTTTTCATCTTACACAAATCCTCCTCACGAAATGCGTTTTCAAAATGAAACCCCCGACTTTACGCATATCTAAACTGGAATACTAAAATGAGGATGGGGGAAAAACAGAAGAGAATATTATGATTTATCGAAATTACCCCTTCCATTAAGTTCACCAATGATAAATTTGAAATTCCGAAGGTATGATGTAGCATAGCTGTATGGAAATCCCGATCTGGACAGACGAAGGAAGGGAGCCCAGGGAACCCAAGTGAAAAGCCAGAACTGTTTGCTGATCACTTTGAAAAATATTTGTACCAATCAGTAGCCACATGGATAATAGAGAGCTGTCGGTCCTCACCTCCTTTATGGTTATACTAGGCATTATAAAACCAGTTACCTTCTATGAATTAAAAGATGGGATTCGAAATCTTAAAACGAACAAAGCACTACGATATAGCCTTCTTACTGGTATCGTAACTAAGCAACCCCCAGGGAAAGGCACGGGAATGCTCTAATATCTTATCAATGCAGCACTGATGTTGAAATATGTACCATGATCCTAAAAGTAGCTTAATATATCATGATATTAAAACCGGGGGTAGATTCAAAGGAGAAAAAGTCTTACCATCTTTTCTTGTCTCGTCTTGCCATCATTGGTCTCTTTGCAACCAGTCAAATTGTGGCATAAATGGTTAGAATACAAACTTGAAAGAGCTGTGCGAAAGCAATTTTATATAATTCTGAAATCGAAACTCCCTGAAAGACACTTTAAAGTGAAACGTGATGGAGAGTATTCCAGACTCAAGCAAATAAGGGCAGATGTCCCGCAAGGTAGCGTGCTCAGGCGCGTGCTTATCTTCTGTATACCTTACAACGATGTCACGACAATAGCAACTTTTGCTGATAATACTGCAATATTATCGGTTGGTGATACAGTAGAGGAAGCAACCATCAAGTTACAAGACACTGTTAATCATGTAAGTACAAGGACCAAAAAGTCGCGCCTCAAACTAAATGAGCAGAAATACGCCCATATCAACATAACGAACAAAAACATAAATAAGATACCAGTCATGCTGAATGGACAATAAATACCTTACGCCAACACAGTATCTTGGAATACTTAACTTAACTTAATACAAAACTGGAATAGAAAGAGCATGTCATTAAAAACGGGATAAATTAAATCTCGATTTCAGAAAAATATATTGGATGCTCGGCAGGGTATCCATACAGAAGAAATTTTTCATATACAAGAAAATTTTGAGGCCTGTGTGGGCTTATGACATCCAGCTCTGGGGCTGTATACGAAAAAGACCAACAGCAAGATCATACAAACATTTCACAACGAGGTGCTAATGAGTATCGTCAGCGCTCCTTGGCATATATGAAATGTCGACCTCCATCGGTATCCCAAGATGGGAACAGAGATATTGAAAGCTTGGCGACTATACACAAGCAGCAGCTTCATGAGCACATCAACCCAGAGGCTCTACTCATACGTCTACTAAACAGCAACGTCATTCGATGTCTTGACAGGACAAAGCTTCTCGACCTTGTGACGTAGTAAAGTGACAAGTGTTTAGTGAAAGTGATATTTTAGAGTAGTTGCCATCGGGCTATGTACTCTAACACTGTTCAATAAATGTACTAATGTAAATTAACTTGATGGGCCCAGCTCAGTTGTAATATTATGTTTCTAATAAAGAAATGTGGAAAAAAACAGAACCCTTAACAGAACCGACAAACAAAGCGTGGTTGGTCGCTAAGGAATGATATTTACAGTAACAGCTTTATGTGATTCGTTGTTATGATTTCGTCAACAATTTTTAATTGGCGTTGGAGTATTTAAGTACATATATGAAGAAAATTGCCTCTACTACTAGGTAATGCTATCACGGTGAAACACATTGAATATTGAACATATTTCACTGTGTTGCGGCCTTGTACGCAAGCATCAGCAATAAATTTCTAAGTTAAATCATTTTTCCAACGGATCAAGAATTTTTTTTTAAATTCGATTTTTCGTATCTACGTATTTTGAAACGTATGCCAATAAATTTCGAGGAGGTTAAACTTTTTGCTTCTTGGTCGTTTATAAAGGTTCATTATAAACCGAGAGTACTCAGTGATGCAGCATGGCTAATAAAGTGAATTTTCAAAGAAAAGTGGATACGATAAATTTAAAAAGTGGCACTTAAATTCTGATCATTGAGGCCAAACATGTCCTGAATAAAACTGAGGAGACAGCCGTGTGACGAACTCGCAATGAAAATTTTTGGGCACGCAGCACAACTCGAAAACTTCAAAATTATAGTCCAATCATGTTTCACCTAAAAATCATTGGGACCTTAGAGATCTGGGATAGGTCGCAATCGACGCAGCGCTGAAAAATATTTCGACTGTGACACACCACATGCTCTCTTGTCAAAACACCGATTAGTTAGCATTTTTTGGGCCGCTAAGTTGTAAATTTGAAACGGAAATTCTGGAGCGTTCGGGCTAGACAACGAACTTGACCTGTCTTTTGTCATGATGGATTTTTCCGCGTTGGAACGAAATTTTTTCGCCGTATTTTAATGGAGTTATCGTCTGGTTCGATAATTATCGATCATAATCAACATTATGATCGATAATTATCGATTATAATCAACATAAGATGGAATCATCCTTTTCTTTAGCTCTCTTGTTATGTACCCCCTTCTGATGAGTTCTGTACCTCAGAGGTCGATTATCGTAAGTGACATTTTGGCGATTTTACAGGAGAGCCAAAAGAAGTTGTGGGCACACCTATTTTGATCCCTATGGCCCATTCTGATGACTTTATCATGCTCAAATTAATTAATTTGAGCATGATAAAGTCATCAGAATGGGCCATAGGGATCAAAATAGGTGTGCCCACAACTTCTTTTGGCTCTCCTGTAAAATCGCCAAAATGTCACTTACGATAATCGACCTCTGAGGTACAGAGTTTATCTGACAAAATCTTCAAATATAATTCCTTGTCTCCTGGCTCACTACATATATGACAAGGAGTCTCATCTGAAGAACTTGTCAGATAAACTCATCACGAGGGGATACCCAACAAGAGAACTAAAGAAAAGGATGATTCCCTCGCTCTCATGTTGATTATCGCCCGGGAATCCACGATGTGAAAGAGCAAATTCAGTTGACTACAACATTCTTTTTTGGCATCGTGCGTTTGAATAAAATATTGAAAGAAATTAACCCAATCGTGTCCTCAAACTCTACAATAAATTTTTTTTTTTTTCGAATACACCTACACTCTCCTATCGCCAAGCATCATCTGTTGGGGATATTCTTACACATCGAAGAACAAAAAACAACCGGCTCCCAGAGGACTGCATCCATGCAACAAACGTAGATGTAAAAGTTTGCTCAATAGTAAATGAAGAAGCAACATTCAATTCGGCCAACAATCCGAACTCATGCACATGCAAAGGATCGGCAAATTGTCAAACGCCAATGTGTGTGTATGAGTTGATTTGCAAAGAATGCCCTGCTTTCTATGTTGGAAAACCTGAAACTCAGCTCAACTTGAGGGTGAACAATCACCGTGCATCAGTTGTAAAGTTTGATGATGATCTACCCGTAAGCCGACACTGTATGTTACACAATGAGACCTTCGTCGATTGTTTTGGAATTAAAATTCTTTGAAAAATGAACCCCAGCGAAAATGAAAGAATGGTACATCAATCAGAAAAAGCTCGTTGCAACGTATTAGGTGCATATGATCCTCCAGGACTAAATATTAGATGACCACGCAACGTGCAACGCCTCATAGTAACTCGTTTCTCTGTCGACGTCGTAAACAATCCTTCAAAAAAATTTTCTCTTCTTTCGTAGATTTTGAAAAAGGCTGTTGCCGAAATATAAAAATATTTTTGTGGTGTTAATTTCAGTGTTACCTATTATTCGTTTATTGTATATACAAGCTCCAGTAGAGCAAAACAGTTCAGGTGAATAATTATATATATATGTACGACGTTAAAATCTAGGATATTGTTCTTTGATGTATGAAACAGATTTGCAGGGGATCCCCCCCCCCCCTCCCCATACAATTGGAATTTGGAAGCCATCTAGATAGCTCATTTAGCCTTTGAATATTAGCTAAAAGAAAGTTAATAATCAATAATAAACCAAAAGGTATAATTAATGCAGGTAGGATAGGGAACCTTCCTCACTTTTTTCTAAGTATTAAGTTTGAAATGTGATTCGTAAGCGTGCATATATCTTGCGCTCATGTTATCCCGGTCCACGAAACTTTTTCTCTGGATATTACTTTGATAGAGTTGCAATTCATGAATATATAATTCCGTTTTGAAGTGTTGCATTACTTGCTAAATCAAGGTGGTCGGGATCGAGCTCTGAGTGTATACCAGAAACCGAATGGACCGCATTATGAGCGACGTAAAACACCTTTTAACCTCGACCACAATCTCTCACACTTAATAGAAAAGTTTGATTTACAAGCAATTATTCATGTAAATTGACATTTACTCTCATTGCTTTCTTGAATCGGAGTGTGGGAGGTTCTCCAGTAGCAGTAGCAGTGGTAGTAGGTGATTCAAGCATTTATGGTACAACAGGTCAAAAGTTCACCTACACCAACCAGTCACCAACACAAGAATCGTTACGTCCATCTCACATTCCATAGAACGGAAAATTAATAAGGATACAAACGAGCCGATAACACAGATTTTCGACGATTTTTCTGCAGTTTTTTGAAAATGTTTGTACAAATAACACCACTTGGCAACCTGAAAAAAATGGTGCTATTACATGGGCTATTTCTGCGTCGAATATGATCAACAGCAGCGTTTTGATAACTTGAATTTTCTCGGTACATTCCCAAAAAAAACAAGTTTTTCAGAAGTTGAAAAATCGCTAAAACTCAATTATCAAACCTGCTACTAGCTGCTGTAGATCTCATTCGACGCATAAATAGTCCAAGTAATAACGCAATTTTTTCAGGTCGCCGAGTGGTGTGTATACAAATTTTCAAAAAACTGTTGAACAAACGTCAAAAGTTGTTGAAAAACCACGGTTTTTGCCAGTTTTTAGGCAAAATTCATGTTAACGGGGCATTTTAGACCCATCATGTGTTGCATAAGCGTGTTCAGTGTAAAAATCCCAACAACATTAGCACCTTTTAATTGAGTATAAATTATCCTGGAATTTAAGTGATTTTTTCAAAATCACTGGTGCCTTACCTCCAAAATTAGACGTCTACGTGAACAACGGGCTTTAGTTTTTTTTTTTTTTTTTTTTTTTAAAGCAGTTTATTGAGCACTTATATATTTCCCAGGGTCATATTACTGTCTGGTAGTATTGTATTGTATTGTAGTTTTTACTATTGATGGAACTTGTACATTTCTGGCTTGATACCAGGCGCCTGCAAACTGATCTCATCACTACAAATTGTTGACCAACCAGTACGATTTTCAATCGCTGGAGTTGATTTCAGGGTGCCTGCAAGACCCATTCGATCAGTATCCTTTTGCTCCAGAGTATCACTGTATAAATTCAGGATGTAACAATTCTCTAAGTAGGCTGCAGAGATCCGCTAATGAGGGTTTACACATCATGGATGTCTGCTATGAACACCCGGCTCCCCTCCCCGGTAGTGATAAACACAAGTTGACGCTTATATGGAATGTACAGAGATGGTGACGAACTTTGAGTTGCTACCTAGTGTTATCTTTTAGGACAATCTTAATTTTATTATGAATATTTCATGGATTCTAACTTATATTTTCTTATTTTTCATTAGGCTACACTTATTGCATTTTGAAATTTTTAGATTTTAAGTCACTTGTGATGAATAAATAAATAAACAGGTACTAAACCAACATCAAAGCACCTTTATACCTTTCCTTACTTATTGTAATACGGGAGAACAAAGTACGGGTCAAATGTGTCCCAAAACTAACCCCCCCCCCCCCACACACACACACACACACCCGCCTGCCTTTTTTTCTCCCTACAATTTTTGGAATATCGAAGTGAAACTTGACCAAACTTTTGACTGGAACTTCTAATAATTTGATTCGCCCAAATAAAGAAACGTTGTAAATTAGTTATAGCCCTATTTTGAATATATAAGCATGTATACACACTGGGTGTACCAAAAGTAACCTCTTCCCCATAACTTCTTTCCACAATTTTTGATATATCGAGGTGAAACATGGAAAGCATTATAGGGGTATACTTGTTATTTAATGATTTAAACCGCACCTTAACCCGAAGAGTAAGATAAGTATTTTTATAAAAACGTGGCGCTTCTTCATGGTTCTTCAGTTTCAACCCGTGAGCTGAATAACCTATCGCGGATCTCGCTTCACCATCGATTCTTGTTCAGCACTAAAAAACCCTTAAAATCAGGTACCCCACGGTACAATTGAGCAAAAATTTTCCAAGTACCCTTTGGATAGTCCACAAATTTTGGATTTTCCGATTCTGGTATGCTTAAAACATAGTATCAGGCACCCTAAAAACGGTCCCCAAGTTTCACTTCGATATAGTGCTCAATATATTGCTTTTAAAAAAATGTCGTGTTGAGCTCTCTTCAGCTATTACTTTCAACCTTCGTATAAGTGATATTTCTAAAAGTGTTGGGATTACTGGTAGCAAAGAGACCAACTACGAGACAAGACAAGATGGTGAGACTTTTTCTCCTTTGAATCTATCCCCGGTTTTAATATCATGATATATTCAGCTACTTCTAGCATCATGGTACATATTTCAACATCAGTGCTGCATTAATAAGATTTACGGATTTCTATGAAGAAATTTTTCAAAAATTTTTATTGCAATAGCTTCATTTTCTGAGAAAATTCGCTAAAAATCAAAATTATAAGAAACAGCCGTTAAACCCAACGTGGAAGGCGAACAATGCTCACAAGCGAAATCTAAAGATCAATTGAGGATCGCCCACACACATTCGGATTTGGACTGCACTGTTCAGATCTGCGTAGTTTATCAAATGGGTTTTCCTTGATATGTTTTTGCTTTTTTTGGCTTTTAAAACTAAATTTCATAGTACCACTGATATAGCACAACAAGGTACAGAGATTAGTTTCGCTTGAGTCGCCAGAATTCACCTTGGTTGTCTAGGACGATCAGCATCTCCAGGTTCTCACATGTGTGTAGGCGTTGTTGTGCTTTCATGCTTATTTTACTATGGTTTGATCGACAGTGTTCAACCTTAAATCTCGTTTCGCATGTACCATGGAGCACCAACAATGCTTTTCAGTATGAGAAATTTGGATTTTATACTGTTTTTCTATTCGATCTCCTGTCACATTTCAAGACCTGTACCCCGTAAGTCCAGATTAGCCGAAGAATCTGGTTAAAATGCATGAGTAGTTTGATGTGAAGTGAGAGCTGGGAATTTCTTTCCTACAACCAATACATCGTTCTGACGAACTCGATTTTCAGCACCTCTTTCTTTTTCTTGGTGAGACTATTCCAGTTGAGTTTGGATTCAGGAGTATTTAACGCCTTTTCGGTTAGTGAAGTTTGTATGAAATGATTTAGATTAACGATTAATCATATTTTCTACATCTTGGTCTATTTAGAGAACTTATCAGCAGACACTTGATGCATTCGTGTTGCAGTTTCTATGTCATCTCCGACAGCATAGCCGTGTCATCTGCGACAATAGCTACAGTTGTATCATCGTGTTGGGGAAAGTCCCGTGTAAACAGGAGGTAGAGTACAGGCTTTGATAGGCTTTAAGGTTAAGTATTGATCATCTTGTTTCACCCAAGAATGTCTGTTCCCAAGTAGGATTTTAGGATTGTGTAGTACTGTTTTGAAGGATCTCTGTGCAGCTGACACTCTAATCCCTCATGCCGAACCTTGTCAAAGGCCAGAATTATATCCAAGAAAATGCTTGCACCTATTTTTCTACCATCTAAGGCCTTATCTACTATGTTTTTGAACGGGGACCTTGACACAGGAATAATAAACCTTCGTGTAATGATTGCAGCGTTTTTGATTGATCGCATTCCACAGCAGGTCGCCCCGAGAACTGATCTCACCCCGGGGTCGCGAACAATATTCGGAACGGTTCTCGCGGAAACGGACGGGGACGCGCGCGCGCCGATGGAACTAGTTTTTCTTCTTGGGAACTCGTAATGTGCAGTGAACTTGACCTCTCTAGACGAGCTGCCGTCTCAATCAAGCGCTTGACCGTCACTTCCATGAAATGTGCTGCACCTCATGAGGTCATTGATCGGTCGAGAACCCGATGCGATGGCGCTGCGAATCCAGGCTCCGGGGAAACGCGCCCGAGAATGGCACACATTCTACCTGATCAACATCTAGCAACACCATCTGACTTCATCCGTGGGCTCGCAAAATATTTCCAAAATAAATTAATCCGGTGCGAGGCTTCACATTGCTTTCCTTACGTGTATTCATTTTACATGGATGCTATCATGATGGATCACATCTTAGAAGGGTGGGGTAGTGATTCGATTGTTTGATTTTCAAGTATAGGACTCCATTAGTCCAGAAGTTTCTTCAGGTGGCTGTCAGTAAGAGACCGATGAACACCGATTGTATGACTTCCTGTATTTACTTTCCGCTCAAGTAGAAAAGTGATAACTGTCTTCTCACCATCCCTAAAAATTGCTACAAACTCCTCGTTTTGGCAGAATATTAAACACGAAGAGTGAATTCAACGTTGAAAACTCTTGCTCGCCTGATGTGTTGAAGTTCAAAGCAATTTGAAAAGCCAGCTCAATAACTGTTTCGTCGTACAAAAACTCGTTAAGTTATGCGTCATTTTAAATTTTTGCTGCGGTCAGTGGTTACTACCAAAGAGTAATATAAGAAAGTCGTGCGATCTTCTTAAAAAAAATTCTGCAACTCCCACAATACATGAGTTTAGCTAGACCTTATCTGAACACACATCTATACGAACCGAAGAGATATATTGATATATAAATTGAATAATGCTGGTGGCCATGCCTATTTCTCCGCGAAATATTGACTTGAACTTTGTTATCTACACAACTTGTACTATCTTGATTTCATTCATCATACTTACTTGAAAGCTTTTTTAAAAGTCAGCAAAAGCGAGATAGTTAACACAGGTAAGTACTTATATAAGAAATAGTATTTGAGCCTACCCTAAATGGCATTTTTTTGGTACTTCTCGGCTTATTACCTCCTACACAGTATTTTTCTGGACGTACATGTGAAATGGGTAGAATTTTCATCTATAGAAGAATCTCTTGCGCCATTTCGACGGAAACTACGTATTTCACGTATTTTGGGAAGTTTTTCTACTAATTACTGCGTTTCTGCGCTAAAAAATTAAAATTTTCAAACAAAAGGATGAGCTCGTTGGCCAGCACATTATATTAATCAATATTAAAAAATGTACTACAAAAATCACTAAAAATGGCTAAAAACGGCTAAAAATCGTTCAATTTATATTTTTTGGTGGAATATTGCTCAAATAAAGTTTATTAACAATAAAGTTGAACATTTAAAAATTTATGAACAAAATTATGCTGAAAAATGTACTTAAAATGCATCAAAATTTCGATACGAATTGACAAAATCGATAAAAACGGCAAAAAAATAAAATAAAAAATTCAAAATCTCTATTGGAAGAGGAGATTATTATTTAGAATACGTTTGTTGCCATAAAATTGATAGTTAACAATATCCCAGTACCCAAACAGCTCAAATTTCAAAACAATTCAACATTTTACAATACGATAATTTACGAAAAGTCGCTCATACGATCATGCTGCATCACTGGAACTTTTTTTTTCAGACACCTAGTGCCAAACAAATATTTTTGGTGAGCCAGTAGGTTTTGTTACTCTGATATATTCTCACTTTTGTCTACTTCCATATCTTCCGTATTACTGTAACCTTTATTTGTGGTTATATTTTTCAACATATTGGTTCACAGTCTCACTATGTACTCGCTAACTTTCCGCGATAACGATAACTTTTTCGCGATCCGCGCTCTCTTTACAAAACTATTTTTCTTCATACTTTCTATGGTTCGAACCCTCAACATATTCATATCACACGATTCAGAATGAAATGCAGAGTTTTATAGAATACAAAATAAAAATAGATTTTTTTTTTTTTTTTTTTTTTGCCAAATCGGACTTATACACCCGAAAGCCTGGGTAGCGTCGACAAACTTTGACGAAGAAAAACACATTTTTTAGGCTTAACCCCTACATGTCCTTTCTGTTCTGATGGAATTAAACATTTTCGAGGCTTGTTGCATAACTAGAGTAAAATTGGGACCAAACAAAGAAAGAATCTCGAAATTCGGTCAAGAATTCAGGTCTGAGCATTGTCGACAAAATTGCCAATATGAGATACCTTTAGAGGGATGTCCTGATAAACTGAAGAATGAATCCTTCAATGAGATCAAAACAAAAACTAAAATAAAGAATATTGGAAGCTACTAGAAGAGGGCTTTTTAGGGAAACATAAACGTAATGAGCGCAAAAAGGTATTTTAAATAGATTATTTTTTAAGCTGAAGAAGCCTTTCATCAGTAGTTTTCTTTCTAGGATTTGAGTTTAATAACTAAGGCACAAAGCTATAGCAAACAGATATCCGAACGATATTCAGGAGGAACCATAGCTTGACATTTTATTGAATTACCTGCTCGTGTTTTTTAAGGTAGCTGAGGCGGGGGAAGGCTTTGTCGCAGAACTGGCAGGCGTAGGGAGTCGCCTCTGTGACGCCGACAGTGAAGGCCAACTCGGAGTCTGCGAGCTCTGTTGCAGAGTTGGGCGTCGCACACGAGGACGGCGGTGAACTTTGTCCCTCAGAGCCCGTCCACGACGAGACTCCTTCCGTGCCCAAAGCATCTGTCAACAAATTCGAGAACATTATATCACTCCGCGATAATATGATGGTGAATTTTGGATACTGTGATTCCTTCTCTACAAGAAGATGCAAAATTATAATTATCTGACTACCAGAAGTAAAATTAAGCGGTGCTGTTAAATCACATACGTATGACAATGGAGGTGATGGAAACGAAGTAATTCCTCCTTCAAAGGGAAGAGGCGACTAACGTGCTACACCAAGAATATATCCTGAAGCTAATGGCCCAGGATCTATGCCCCCCAGATGTAACATTTGCAAGAATTGAAAAGGTGAAACTACTCCTATCCATTACACTCCCGGGGCTTTCAAAAAGCAGGGAAGTGTGGAAGGGGGGCTCCAAATAGGCAGAACTGGGGTATATTTTTAATTTTTAAATTGTAAAAGTTGTTGGGTATATTGCCCATTTTACCTTTGGAAGGGGGAGGGAGTAGGGGCGCCAGGACAGTCAATAATATATGGGTTGAGGGGGAAGGGGTTGTGGTTCATAACCACGCTCTGCTACCATATGACAATGGAGGTGATGGAAATGTAGTAGTTCCTCCTTCAAAGAGGAGAAGCGATTAACCTGCTACACCCAAAGGTTATCCTGAAGCTGATAGCCCAAGAACTATGCCCCTAGATGTAACATTTGCAAGAATCGAGAAGGAGGAATTACTCCTATCCATCACATACGTAAATGTGGTCAGTCCCTCTCACCTGAAGAGGTGTATCAAATCATAATCAATGTCCCATACATTAATCAACCACATTCCAATAAAAAAAATACAGGGTGTCCCAACAGTAGCCCCCCCCCCACTAACTTTTTTTTTCACAATTTTTGAGATATCGAAGTGAAACTTAAAATCAGGGAGGGGGGGGGGGATCCAAAAGTTTTTGAAATACCCAAACGGTTCAGCATAAAAAAAAAGTTTTTTCATTTCTTGCCGTGCGACCTCATTTTGATGATTTTTCAGTGCTGAACACAATGGTGAAACCAGAATCGCGATATTTTATTCTGTTCTTGGATTGGAGCTGATGAACCATGAAGGAGCGCAATTTTTTCTTAAGATAAGTAATTTTAGAACTTTTTTTTTTCAGGTCTAATCCGAGAAAGGAATAAGATATCGTTATTCTGGTCGTAATTCTGGTTTAGTAAGTTACAGAAAGGGTGTCCCGAATTCCGTCTAACAGAAATTCCTCTTCATCCTCGTCAGGAATGTTCAAAATGCTATATATTTGCTTCGGAAGATTGTCGAGCCACGAGGTTTGCAAAAGTTTGATCTCGACTTCACTACCCGATTTCAACTCTCGAAGCAACTGACTAGGTTTGAGTCTTCTAGTTCAAGTTCACAAACAACTTTTCTCAGCATCCGTTCACACTTTCTTTAAAGATGGTGATTAAACGGCTTTTAGCTTTCGTTTATTTAGTCAAACTCTGAGCGCCGTCTAGATCCCAAATATTCTCTATTATCTTCAAGTGTAACTGAGCGAGAATTTAATTGAATTTGGTGGTTCCGTTTTTTACACCACAAAGTTGAAATAGATCCACATTTTCAGGATTTTCATGCCAAAATGTAGATAATTTCATAGTAATTGCACTTGTCTCTTGATTTTCACCTTCGACCATTATGAAATTAGAATGCAATCAAAACTTACCAATTTGCATAAGTATGATTTCGACTTACAGAATTTCGGGGCCACCAAGATGTGATCTTATCGAGAAAAAAATTATTAATCACTAATACAAGCTGAATACGAACGGAAATTATTTTTGTATTGTAAATAAACCAAATTGCTCAACAGACGAATTATATACATAACAATAGTACGAAATAGATACTAAATTGTTCACAATATTATGCCCACGTCAGAGTTCTAAAATTAAAATTGGTTGTTGCTATGGGTAACTTTCATCTGTTGGAATTACACACTTTTGACCTCATATTCGGATTGAGCGCACTTGAGATCACCCAAGTAGCAATTTCCATCAAAAAGCCGTTAAGTTTGGCCAATAAATGCGTGGGAATGGAGCAGAGGGTTCACCCAGGCGGGCGGGGGCCGTGACGTCATCATGCAAATGAATTTCAAGTGCCGTTTTACTGATCAGATACTCATCATATAGCACCTTTTTGGAAAGCTCTCGTTCAGCTCGTTCTATTGAACAAATTATAAATAACCATCAAAATTCTCCAATGAGTTGCCTAGCCACGATTGAGTTCCTACAATCTACTGGAGGTTTCTTACAGAGATACATAAGTCAAAGAAGGTCCTAACTGCGTTCGCTAATTACTCGTCAATGAGAAACCAAGAGATTATTCAGATCACCCTAAAAGTAACTAATTAATCGTATACCAGCTGGGGGTATTTTCAGGACTGAAAAACTCCTTGTGGTCATGTACAAACTTCGTGCCGCAGCCAAATGGGGTACCTATGTTAAAACTCTGTGCATTACTCTACCTATGTGCAGTCCGTTTAGCGCTACCCAGGGTGCACCATGAGAAGGCGAATTGATTCACACCCAATAAGCCTCTGCGGAAAATCTCGAGTTGTCAAAATGTTGTTTTTCCAATATTTTTTCTAATTTTTTTTTTTTTTTTAATTATTTATTTCCATATAGAATTATACAAAAACAAAATTATATGGTTTAGTTTGTTGACCGCTAGGTGATAATTAGCACAGTTTTTTGGGTTCTTGAGAGTCGGTCAGTGAAAAATAAAATTGTTATACTTATTACAGAAATTATTCCCCAATATGGGCAAAGCCCGTGTTAGGGGAAGAGTCATTTTGACAATTGTACTGCACATGAAAAATTACACTCAACGTACCATTGTTTTATATATCTTAATTCGGTGATGTTACTTGTGAAAAAAAAAAAACATGTAAAAGTTCTGATTAGTATAATAAGTATTCAAGAATTTTTTAGTATATAGGTTTTTCTTATATTAATATCTTAAATTATATTATATAATATACTTATTATATTATCATGTGGTTGTATTAACGTAATAGAATTGTTGGAAGGAACGACCAAGAAAATTTATGATTATTTAAATATTATTACCTTAATTTAATGTGAACATTTACATTAAATTAAGGTAATACTCTTTTAATAATCATAAATTTTCTAGGTCGTTCCTTCCAACAGCTTCGACCTCAACTGCTCCGAGAAAGGGTTCAACTCAACGGTTGCTTTATATATATAAGCCTCTAAATAACTACCAATATGTTTGCCATGCACGCCCACCTTTGAGTATCAGCTGACCGCAATGGCAGCACCTTGCGACTGTAAACATTTTACCCATCGAGATCGACATCGTGGAGAGGCTTGTCGAGATCACTTGTCACACGTATTTGGTGTAGCCGAGAGTTGGATTTTCATTCCTTACCTTCTGACCGTCTTGGGGTTATCTGACTTTGGGACTGGGCCTGCGATACTCCGCCGCTCGGATTTTGTACTGTACCCTCCAACCCCCTCCTCACAGAGATTGTACATTCGGTTCTGACGACGAGGATTATCCGCACTGAGAATGTACATAGCCGAAGTTTCCACGCTTCTTATCACTTGGGCTCTCATTTACAAGAAATATACTATAATATTATTGGAATAGGGCTCCAATATAAATAACTTCATATTTGTACTGCGACAACTCAACAAGTGAGAGAGTTCGATCAATTAAACTTATGTCGCTCATCGCTTACTTCTACCTGAGGTCATCTGATATCTGTCATATTGAGATATACGTGGACACGGTTGTGTCAGCAATCTTTGGCCGCCCGCCGCACAGTGGGAGGAAATGCGATTCTGGCTGGACAAAAATATTTTATTGGCCATTCTTATAGGAAATTTCACGCTGATTCCGAATATACCATATGTTCCTATACCTAAAATAGCTCTTTAATGGATGTTTCTTGAAAAAACACGTTTTTTGAAATATTTTCCCATTTTTCATTCTTAAGATGTACTGGAAACGTTTTTTGCTCAATGGAAAAGTTATAAAGAATTAAATTCTGCGTCGATTCGTCACCAAGGAAAGTAAAAATTTTGGTAAAATAAGGAAGTTATCGAATTTCAAAATTTTCCAAGACCGGAAAATACCATTTATTGCCGTATTAGTGGTGAAACTTGATATTCAATCGACTTCCACAAACGAGAAAAGTTGGAAACCATGAAATTCTGTAGCGATTGACTACCAATTTTTTCGAAAAACACCAATAATTAAGAGAGTTATGATGTTTCAAAGTTTTTGACAACTCCTATTTTCCACTTTTTCACTATGCTGATTCCCAGGAACCTATCATTACCTCACCATTCCTTCGTAAATGCGTTCAACAACTATTATGGTACACCGTGAAACCAATTCCAGCTGCAAATATTTGCAAGTAATCACAATACCCTCGTCAACGTTGTGAAAGTGTGCCAAAACTCTGGTATAATTGCTTCAAAGTCATAGGAACCCAAACGTAAGCTTCTTATTCATGCATGAAATACGTCTGCCAAGTGTGTTTGGGTAATAGGTTCCTCGTATCCAATACGTACAATGTATAGATATGTTGTAATGTATAAAACATATGCCTATATTCGTATATAGCATTTCCCAATTGAGTTAAACTTTTTCCATTTAGGTTTAGTCCTTTTCCATTTAGGTTTAGTCCTTTTTCATTTTGGTTTAAACCTTTTCCATTTAGGTTTAGACCTTTTCCATTTAGATTTAAACCTTTTCCATTTAGATTAAACCATTTCCACTTAGATTTAAACCTTTTCCATTTGGATTTAAACCTTTTCCATTTGGATTTAAACTCAGGAAATTATCGTGGAGTTAGAGGTAAAAGTACCCAAGTCACAAATTCAACACGTGGGAAAATCAAATGGAGAATATTATGATTATTTAACTGTTGTTATTATTGGTGATCAATATCATCAAACTATGTATCCAACCTAAGAAAATAATCATATTTACCAAACTAACTTTTGAAATTTTAATTTGATTTTTGCACAATATGAATTTACCTCTTCGGTACTTTTACCTCTAACCCGAAGTTATTATGCCACAACTTGAAAATTAAATCATGCAAGTGTTTTTTTATGCACAGAAATGTAATATAATATAATAATGAACAAATGTTTTTTGAACACAAGAATTTCTCATGAACGGAAGTTATAAATTAAGTTAAAACTATCCGTTTCCTTTTTTTTACTTCTAGCCTAATGAAATTTTAGTAGATAGGCACTTACTTACTATGATGGGGCTAACTACTGACGTTTTGATGGAGTTTAAATCCAAATGGAAAAGGTTTAAATCTAAATGGAAAAGGTTTAAATCTAAGTGGAAATGGTTTAATCTAAATGGAAAAGGTTTAAATCTAAATGGAAAAGGTCTAAACCTAAATGGAAAAGGTTTAAACCAAAATGAAAAAGGACTAAACCTAAATGGAAAAGGACTAAACCTAAATGGAAAAGGACTAAACCTAAATGGAAAAAGTTTAACTCAATTGGGAAATGCTATATACCTATGCCTACCTACGTACCTCCTATAAATTTCATAAAAATCGGTCCAAAGGTCCAAAACGTGAAATGCAAGTGGAATTTTGATTTTAAAGGACGAAATTTTGCTTCCAAGTCTACCAAGGTAGCGGAAGCATTATTTTCACTTTTCCAAAATCAAAATTCCCACTCGCATTTCATGTTTTGGACCTTCCTGAACATTTTTGGTTCCGTGTCTGTCTGTCTGTGTCCGCAAATCCTTGTAAC
The DNA here is from genome assembly GCA_030762985.1 of Adelphocoris suturalis. NCBI lineage: Eukaryota > Metazoa > Arthropoda > Insecta > Hemiptera > Miridae > Adelphocoris > Adelphocoris suturalis. Next base: position 22,493,119 of record CM061051.1, read on the forward strand.
GCGCGAAAATCCGAAACTATTGGACCGATTTTTATGAAATTTATAGGAGGTACATAGGTAGGCATAGGTATATACGAATATAGGCATATGTTTTATACATTACAACATATCTATACATTTTACGTATTGGATACGAGGAACCTATTACCCACACCCACTTGGCAGACGTATTTTCATGAATGAATAAGTAGCTTACGTTTGGGTTCTATGACTTTGAAGCAATTATACCAGAGTTTTGGCACACTTTCACAACGTTGACGAGGGTATTGTGATTACTTGCAAATATTTGCAGCTGGAATTGGTTTCATGGTGTACCATAATAGTTGTTGAACGCATATATGAAGGAATGGTGAGGTGATGATAGGTTCCTGGGAATCAGCATAGTGAAAAAGTGGAAAATAGGAGTTGTCAAAAACTTTGAAACATCATAACTCTCTTAATTATTGGTGTTTTTCGAAACAATTGGTAGTCAACCGCTGCAGAAATTTATGGTTTACAACTTTTCTTGTCGATTGAATATCAAGTTTCACCACTAATACGGCAATAAATGGTATTTTCCGGTCTTGGAAAACTTTGAAATTCGTTAACTTCCTTATTTTACCAAAAGTTTTGTTTTCCTTGGTGACGAATCGACGCAGAATTTAATTCTCTATAACTTTTCCATTGAGCTAAAAACGTTTCCAGTACATCTTAAGGATGAAAAATGGGAAAATATTTCAAAAAACGTGTTTTTTCGAGGTTTTTTCAAGAAACATCCATTAAAGAGCTATTTTAGGTATAGAAACATATGGTATATTCGGAATCAGCGTGAAATTTCCTATAAGAATAGCCAATAAAATATTTTTGTCCAGCCAGAATCGCATTTCGTCCCACGGTGCGCCGTGTCCAACTAATCTGAATTTTTACTAAGGGATAAACGGGTTTATGTTCCTATTAACATCCTAAGAGATATGAAAAGTCAGTTGGCAAAGCCAAGAAATCAAGTACTGATATATGTAAACTATACAAATCTATACAGTTTTGAGAAAATTTGCGTTATTTGGGGTTATTTTTGTACAAATGCTCTGCTGATCTTGAACACATAATTTTTTTATTTCCAATTTTACCCGTCTCCACTAGTGCGCGGTAAACTTAAACTGAGTTTAAAAAATGAGTTATCTTGGATATTCATCTATTAATTGAGTTAAAAACAGTGTTTTCGACGTTCGTTTTCACAAATGCAGCATTTCAAAAAAGCACAGGTTCGTACCGGAGAGCCGGTTTTTATCTCGTGTTCACAACGTGTTTTGTAAGAGAACTGTGTTGAGTTTGCATCTTCCAACGTCTACCCAAGTAAGATCAGTCCATTTTTGTCCGGCAAAGGTGTCGATCGTTGATAATCCAGTGATTTTTTTCTATGAAAAATAAGTCAAAAGTATTTTTTTCATTCGTTTCTGTGCAGCTTGTTTCTATTTTTGAATTTTTTTTCTAATCAGGTTACTACATAAAATTCGATCTATAACTTTTTCCAGGTACTAGAACGTTTATAGGTATATTGATTCCGAGCCTACCAAAAGGTAGCGGAAGCATTATTTTCACTTTCGGGAGAAAAAAATGTTTGGTCTCCAAAATCAAAATTTCCGCTCTCATTTTACGTGTTGACCATTCTGAAGAACTTTGGTTCCGTGTTTGTCTGTCTGTGTGTGCGCTTGCGCGCGCGCGCGCGCGTGTGTGTGTGTGTGGGTGGGTGGGTGTGTGTGCGCGCATGCGTGTGTGTGTGTGTGTACCTGATGGTATTTCTGCCCGACGTTGGAACAAAGCACCGAAAACAGTTGAGCTGCTCGTCCTCAACCTGCTGCTTCTATCGGGATGACCGCGGAAAGCTTTGGCCCGCGCCCGGACAATTTTCATCCCGAAAAAAAAGGGTTAAGTGGACGTGGGGGCTACCGCCGAAACCCGTGAGGGCTTGCTGATCGCCCTCGATGCCTTTGCTGAGCAGCTAGCCAGATGTGGTTTGGTGGTTAACCCAGATAAGTGTGGGTCAGTCTCCTTGGTCCCGTCGGGTCCCCAGCATCAGGTGAAGGTGGTGGATGAAGAATGTTTTGTCATAGGACAGACCCATCCCCACCCGATCCGTGCTGGAGGTTTGGTGGTACCTTGTAGTTGACTTCATGGGTGTGGCCATCTCTGTCAAGAGGTGCAGCAGTATCCTCGTACTCACGGTGGCCGCATTCCCTGTCACGATGCGGGCAGCTTCACCGGCCTGCCCTCCAAATGAGGTTGGACTCGTGGGGGTAGTGAACTCGCTAGTAAGTAGGCAGCAGTCCCCCCTCCCCCATCCCCTGTGCTGATGGGGCCCTCCGGCAGTAGACGAAAGTCAGTTAACCGGAGGGTCTCCATAAATCAACACAAAATTTCCTTCTGTATGTCACGATGCGGTGGCCAAGCAGATAGCAGGCGCGCTGTCATCCAGCGGTTGGGCTGTTGAGAGAGGGAGAGACTATATCACATGCTGAGTGACTGTGGCAAGAAGCCGGATATTGTTGCTGTCAAGCCCGATGGGTCTGCCATAATCCCGGATGTCCAGGTCGTCAGTGGCAGCATGGACATGGAGCAGACCTAGCGAGCTAAAATAAATAAATATGACAGGACTGACCTACGGCAAGCGATTTCCGAGCTAAAAGGAGTGGCAACCAATAATATCAAGGTTATGGCTGGGCGGGGTGTGGTTCGGGAAAAGCGCCACGAAGTTACTCGAGTGAGGCATCCCAGCAGGAGTGCTCCGTCCTCCTGACTTTCTATTGTTTTGTTTGTTTATTTTTCAATTTTTGGGGGTGAGGGGAGTTTCGTAAATTAAAAAAAAAAAAAAAAATAAATAAATAAATAATAAAAATAAAAGTGTGTGTGTGTGTGTCGTGTGTCCGCAAATCCTGGTAACAAGCTAATTTTCCGGGAACTTGGAAACTGCCAGACCAGGAGACTGTCCGAATTTCTGCCCCAAAACCGATTCGAGGAGTTCAAGGAGTTCACGTGAATGTCTCCGAAAGTAGGGCCAGGAAACTGTCGGAAAACAGAAAGCTGCAGAACTGTCCGAAAATATTCCGGCAGAATGGAAAATCCCCGTTTCGACTTCGAAAACTGTCCGAATGTCTGCTCAGGGCAATGAATGAATGTTAGGCTATTTTGAAGGAATATTTTTATCCATGACAGTCAATGTATATTTATTTAGAACGTGTAAAACTTGTATCTATATACCTACAAAAATGAGATATGGAATTTTTACCAATAAATCTTTATTGACGGCGAACGTTTGAATTATTGAACCTAGGAAAAGATAGGTAAAAACCTAAGAATCCCTAGTCATATTATAGAGGGATAGAGGAGCCGACCTGCAAGACAAGCCCTCGAGGTGTGGGCTTATGTTATAGTCATAATTAGGGCTCGGATTCTAGCATATTTGATTTTCTTTTTCCTGAATAGTAAACATTGAAAGAAGCCTTTTGTTGGTAATTTCACCACTCTGGGACCAACAGAGTTTAAATTTATCGAGCATATAAATGCATAAAACCGCGGTTTTCAGAATAAATGCATATTCTAGTGGTTCTCGTCTAAATAATTCGTTTTTCTTCAAATTTCCCCCGAATTCGGGCCCTGACTATTCATAACGTTCGAAAACAGAAATTACTGAAAAGCGTATATCTGGTGCCAATAATAGAACGTCAGGTTTTTGGGGGGATGCATCTTAGACACACGGCGAGAGAAAGTGAGCTGAGGGCGTCGGTTACGTTAGACACATGAGTTATCTTAGACACACGGATTGAAGAAAAATCAGATGGGCCCCGTCGCTACGCTCACATCTCAAACAAACTTAACATCCTATAGTCAGTCCATCAGTAAAGGTATAGATTAGATGGGAAAATAAAAAAAATATAAATAGTTGGGAAATTCGGTGGGTCCAACGCCAAACTCAATTTCTGGAACCTTGTGTGTCTAACGCAACTTGTGTGCCCTAGTCATAATACATATAATTTGAGGTATTTTTATGTCCCACTGGGGCCTAGATAATGCAAATAATGTTACTGGCCTTCTGTTGTCTGGCAGTGAACTTGGGAGTTCCTCAGGAGCTAATTACTTACGTTCGTATTTCTTTGATAAGGCCCAAGGTGGAACCTGGTAAAGGGATTTACGACCATACTTTCGGACAATTTTCAGTTCGTTCAGATTCGGGCAGTTCTCCCTCTTCGCAATCTGTGTTTCAAGTTTTCTGGCAGAATCCTCGTTCTACCTTTTCGGGGAGTTTGGAGGAACAGGTTTTCCGGGAGTTTAGAAACGAAACCCCGATCTCCCCGAATTTCCAGGAAGGGCGTTTTGGACAGTTTCCTGGTCTGGCAGTTTCCCCCCTACCAATTTTCCACAGTTTTCATCCGACTTGGATGATGTTTTCAGGGGATTTGCGGGCTTGGGGGTGACGTGACGGTCCTCCATCAGTTTCATCGTTCTTGACTCAATGCCTCACTCTGCGCTAACGTAAATTCCACCAAGCATAATATTCTCACGCCCTAGTCGTCCGATCTCGTTCAAATTCGGATGATAGTTGGGGGATGACGATTTGATCATCCCATATCAATTTCACATGATTGTATCATTAATAGCTACTGCGCATGTGCCCATGTGAAATCCTTGTAAAGACCTTAATTTCCACTGTTTTCATCCGATTTCGATGACATTGTCAGAGAATGCGCGGGTTAGGTTGTAGATGGTCCCCTATCAGTTTCATTATTGCCAAATCAATAATTCATTCTGAGCATGCGCAAACTTAAATTCCATTATGCTCCGTTTTTTCATGCCCTACTTGTTCGATTTCCCTTAAATTTGGATGATAGTTGGAAGAAGATGTCTTGATTACCCCATATCAATTTCAAAGCGAGTGTATCATTAATAGGTAGTTACTGCGCATGCGCCAATGTGAAATACTTGTAATGACCTTAATTTCCATAGTTTTCATCCAATTTTGATGAAATTGTCAGCGAATTCGCGGCTCAGGTTGTGGGTGGTCTCGTACCTATTTGATTGTTTTCAGCTCATCAGTTCATTCTGCGCTTGCAGAAACTTAAATTACATTGAGTATCGTTTTTTTTTTTTTTTTTTTTTTCTTAATTGACCAATTACGACATCTCACGCTACTTCTTGATTTACTGTTTTCTGCTATGGGATTTTTTAAGATCATTTAAAACTTTTCAATGATCTATACATTCATCATAGGTAAACGAGGAAGCTATGTGCCACACCCAACTTCGCAGACATCTTTTTTCTCGTGTATTATGTTGTTTGCTTAGCAGAACAAATCTACGATAAAAGTAAAGAAAAACTCGAATAAATTCTAAATTTTGTATTTAACTATCTGAACCCTTTTCATACATTTGAAGATGTCAAAAATTGGCAATAACACCTGTTAGGTTGTGGCTGGTCACATTCGACACAGAAGTACTCCGAATTGGATAGCTCAAGATCATAAATTGTGCAATCTCAAAATACCTAGAAATGCCAAAAAAACACCTTACATAATATTTTTTATAATACTAATTTATTCACTTTACGCAATGCTGATGTAACCCCGTGATGTGGAGAATATTCGTGTTCAGCGTTGAATTTCAAGTGAAGGATGTACTCTTTGATCAACCAATTCGAAAGTTGAGAATTTATGGTTTTCTCCCTACCATATTGTCTACATCTTAAAAAAGTTAATTTCTCGAAGAAAAAAATTTAAAAAAATTTGGCCCTTCGGGGGCTTGGTTGGGCTTCGCCCCCTGGACCCCCAGGTTGCTTTCCGTTTTGAGCCTTCGGATAGAATGCTAAAACATGGAACATGCTTTCTTCTCGCTAATTCGTAAATGTAAATAAATTTAAAACTACGACATAAATGTTTTACCAATCGAAATTAGTACCTAGGTAGTTAATTTTCTGATATGGTGCGCGTCTACAATTATCATAACCAATATTAACTTCTCAACCAAGTGACAACAAAACAAGCGGCATTGTTTACTATATCCATTTATAACATGAATAAATATGAAACTACGATATAAATAGAAGAACAAGTACGAAAGAATTGCGTGATAAATCGAGAGCTTTCCAATGAGTGGATAACGATTTTTGTCCGGTGAAAACTAAAGCAGTTTCATTTCCCCAGCTACGGTTTAGTTGTATGTGAAAATCAAAAGAAAAAATTGCGTGACACATCCGCGCAACGATTTCAGGCATAAAGCATGTTCCATGCTAAAACGAATGGCCTTTAAATCCGAATTCAGTAACATCGCAAATGGATTAGGCCAGGGCACGACCGAAAGAGCAACTTTTAGGAGCTCAAAATGCAATGCCCGCCGTTTTCACTGGATAAATAAAAAAATACCCCCCACCCCACCCCATTCCTCTCAAAAGCTACTGACCATAACCGACTAGATCCCATGGACGATCACAAGTAGAAGTAAGCGATGTTCTAAAATCACGCAGGTACTTTTACGCAATGTTACATATTATTACTAAAATCTTGTGAGGGGACAAAAGTGATGGGCAACTGAGACAAAATAAGGACTGAATATTATGTTTGTAGGTGTGATTACATAGATAAATTCGAGGTCCTAATTAAAGAAGGTACGTTCAATATCACATGATTCCCTAAAATTACTGCAGAAATTCTCTGGTAGTTGAACTGAATACGAGGGCAGTTGAATATTTGTTTACTTTGAATCCTTGGAATAAATGGGATTTTTCCTACTGTTGTCCGATCAAAGATCAATGAGTCGAGATTTATTTTCATTACTGATGAAAGTAGTGGAATTGAATAATCTTTTGAAAGATTTGTTAAAATTAAGGAATATGAATATCACCATGTTCAAACACTGTTCCTCAACTAAATATGTGTTTATTCGAATGAAGGTTCCTACATAGATGCTGTAATATCAGTATCAATATTTTAAATGTTAGTGCAGCCTTCATTGCTTATCGCTTGAATAATTTTCCGGTAGTGAAGAAAATATAATTTGTCAAAGACGTCATCGGATATTACACATCTGTAAGTAGAGATTGGATAGAAGCTCAGTAGGTATTGAAAATGAAAACGTGATCGATGAAACATCATTCCTTCCACAGGAAATAGCGTTTGGTCAACAAGTATTGCGTTGTCAATGGGACTCCGAACATGAGAAGCTTGAGATAGAGCGCAGCACGTAAACAATTACCAAACCGATTTGCTATTCTTTTGTTGCCGATAAGAGCGGTCGTGAAGGACACAAGTTGTTTTGGTTGTTTTTCGGTTTTTGTTTGTTTGTGTGTTTCTTTGCTTTAATAATTTATTAATTAATAATACATTTCTCATTTTTGACCAGTATTGATGAGTTTGATGATGAGGGGAACGGATTGTAGAGCGAAAAGGGGTGACGCAAGGTATCAACAAGGGGAAAGTCATGTCAACCACCATATTCACGTTCCTTAGGTCCTTCGCCCCTTAGCGCTTTTTCACAAAAATTCGTCATCAAAATGAAATCCCCAATTCACTGCTCATTTAAACCAAAGAGAGAGAGAACTTTAATGGAAAAAGTCCAGTCATGCACCATGACCCCATGAGCAAATCTTTGAAGAAATCTTCGACATTTCAATCGCTATTGATCGTGTAGAGGAATTTTAGTTTATGATTTTGATAGACAAACATGGAATCAAATTATTAAAAATAATTAGGAGGTACTCATACTTTACTATTATTAAACTAATCTTGTAGATTTAAAGACAAATGTAGGTAAATATTCATAGATTTCGATGTCCAATGTGGTCAGTATTGGAGGCAGTTGAAATCTTAACAGTATACTATCATAACATCATCAAATCTTGACATAAAATAAAATAACATACCGACGTCATATGAAAGAAACGTATTTCCACAGCCAATCGATGATGAGGCTTTATATTACGAGTGATATAAAGTCAGTTACATTCTAATCTAGTATCCCACAGCAAGAAATTGACAGACAAACTGTAGTCTCTGTTTCGAACAAATATTACCGATTTTTACATCTAGCGAACGGCATTATTTCGATTTTTGACTGATTTTTCAACTTACGATGATTCCGAATATACCACATGTTAGTATGCTGAACAAATTATTTCGCACAACAAATCGCAAAAAACAGGCTATTTTGAAATTTTTGACTACATTTTTGAAAATTTCAACCCGAAGATGTAATCCGATCATGCTGGCCAACGAACTTGAACTTTCGTTTTGTGTCCTTAACATTTTAAAATTTGTTTGAAGTTTCTAGCACAATTCTACGGACAGTTATTGTCTGGAATGACACATACATATATACATACATACATACATACTCAGAATAGCCTGAAACGGATTTCTGCATAAAAATTTTTCAAAAATTCACATTCTACAAATTTTGAGGCGAGAGCAATAGCTTAATTTTCTTCAAAAATTTGCTAAAAACAAAGCGACCTGCCCAGGTTCTGGGTTGTCCAACGACACAGACTACTCCCCCACTTGTGTGGTAGGTGTCATGAATCTTCCACGTGTTTCAAGGTCAGACGTACCCACCCGAAGTGTATCCTTTGGGGGTTACATTGGGTCAAATCATGGATTCAAAAAGTACTGAATGATTCTCAGTGTGTCCCTCAAAATATACTGACTCATGATATTGAAATATTATCATGAAAGATGGCCTCAGAGTATTAGAAAAAAGGTGAACACGAAAATATCAAGATTTATCGAAACCACCTCCTCCATTTACCACACCATTTGTTAATCTGAGCCGAACAAGTTTTGTTGAATTCATGCACACACACACACACTTTTATTTTGAGAAAAAAAAAAACTGAAACATTAGAACAGGGCTTCTATCCATGTAGTGGAAGGGAGAAAGGGCTTCCAAGACGTGGATGCTTTGACCTCACGCGCCCTTACCACTCGTTTGAGACGAAAATCGGGATTTTGGTTTGAAATTTGACATGCGTGAGTTGCCACGCAAGCTGAATGGAAATTACAGGTCATAAGTGAGACTTCCTGACTCATTGAAACACCCAACCCTGTTTAACTTGGGATGGTTTACTGCTTGATAATGATGCATATATATGATTCTGGCGTTAATGGTTCACTGGTTTACCAGATGGTAACTCTAATTTTTAGGTTTACGTCCGTATTTTAGATAGGCAACTATCTAAAGTAGTTTATACACTATTTAGATGCAATGTTAGGGTACCTTTATTTTATGTCGTTCAGGACATTAGTGATACATGAAAAAACAATGACTTTAGGCTTATATAGTACTTTTGCTTTATTCTAACTGGGATTTTTATGCGGGTTTTAGGCAAACGATATACCATCCATCATGAACTAATAAAACAAGGCGGTAAACTGTTTTGGATCGAACAACCAAGCTTGATCAAGTAGATAGTGAAACGTAGGGGAACTTTGGAATTTTTGGAGGATACTGAATGGATATTTTTCTTGGGGAAAATCGCATATGGGCTAGCCCGAGAAGGTAGTGGGGAACGACTTGATTTCAGTTTGCAGTATTCACATTTCCGTTTCGTTGAATAGGTGATTTTACTCCTCTCCGTGGGGCTGTACAACATCCACGCCTTTTTGCCCTCACACAAACGAACCTAATAAGAGTTTCTCAATTCTAAGAGCGTCTAAAGTTGCTAGCAACCGTATTCGTATAGTAATACGGATTACATTATCCAATTGGAGGTATTAGGTAACTACTGAAGTCAGAAGCGTACAATTATTAATTTTGATTGTATCCAAACAACGAACTTCTGCCTGAGATCCAGGAGGGAGGGGTGAATGTACGAGAATGTATGTATGTCCCCTTAAAATCGTTTTAAATGCTACTTCCCGAAACTTCCTGAAACTTGGTAGGAGGATAAAAATGCATCTAAATGCCGCTGAATTTTGTCTCGTATTCGACGAAGGAAGTTGACATTTGAGAGGGAGGCTCAAGGGAGGATGCTGAACACGACTTGATAGGTCAGTGATCAGCCGAGTGAGTTCCAAACCCATTTTCTCTCCTATTCAACTCAGGAAGCATCTATTTCACGCGGATCTCCTTACAATAAAATGCGCTATCATGTGACTCACTTCGTGAGCACTGATCAACTCGTTTCATTTGATAAAAATTCTATTCAGTGTGCTATAAGAGTGAGAAGAAAATACGATAGCCACATGTAAGCATTGCTAAAATCATCACTCAGTAAATCTTTACTCATTACGCACTAGTCGCTCCGCTTGCTTCGCTCGCATCCACGTCCAGCAAAGGGGGGGGGGGGGGGGGACCCCCGGACCCCCCATTAAGTTGCTGTATACATGACATGGTCTTTTACCCCCCCCCCCCCATTCAGGTGTATTACAATTGAAACATGTTGGGGATGTTACTCGCTTTGCTCACTTGGTATGGCTGTATATGTGTAGGAAAAACCCCTTCTATTGTTCTGAGGAAATGTCTTTCAAACGGAAAGAATCTTTCCTTCAAGAGGTTCCTCTTCAGGTAAAAAGGGCCTGCTCGCAGATTCCTGATACGGTGGGCTCAGTTAACTTCTCATTTTAATCGCTTCGTCTCCCTTACCCTCGCATTTTGTCCAACTTCCTGTCACTTTTTTCGATAACCGATTTCGGATTCAGATTTGGCGGAATCGAAACTTCATTTCCCTCGCAAACACCGTCCCAAAATGTCTCTTTACGGGGTAAATTTTAATGAGAAAAAGAACGAAGTTTTTCGTCGCAATTTTCGAGAAAACGGGCCCGTACTCGTTCATTTTTTTATGCATTTTCCGATACTTTTTTCGCAATCCAGTCATGCCGTCGTCTTCCTCGTACAAAACCCTACGAAACCGGTATTTTTCCGGAATTTTCGACGGCCGTTTAGAGGGGTAGGGGAAGCGGGAAAGTCGAAAAGAACGGGAAAAAGCGCTCGACAAACGTCAAAATTTAGGTAAAAATCGGAATTTTAATTTCGAAGGAGTGGCGGAAAACGATTAAAACATAGCCTATAGTCTGACCGGGAGATTTCCAGTCACGATAAAAAAATAAAATAAAAAGTTTCATTCTTATAATAGACATGGAGGCCCGTAGCACTACACCCCTTGCAAGAAAGTTGTAAATTGACAATATTTTATTCTTATCATCATTTACCTCCAACAGCGCAATCAATGCATGCAATAAATCCTCCCTGCTAATTTTAGAGTCCGCCTTCAAACTTCCGAAATACCTTTCAAGAAATTAGTCTTGGAATAACCCGTAAATAGGGCAGATGAAAAAAATATGGAGTTTTTTGAGTAGTAAATTATATATCTCCTTTTTTTCGTGGTAAAATTTGACAGTTCTTTTATCCGATAGCCTTAGTTTGAGACGTGCTATACAAACATTTCTGAACATTCCCAGTTTTGTCTGCCCTTGTATAGATCGTTATGAGTCTGTAGAATAAGTTGTGTAACGAGATCCGTAAACATTAGAAATGTTACGACTCAAACAATTATTTTCAAACTTTCGACTAGCCCTTCATAATTACTTTTAATTTTTCGGAACGTTATGCTCTCCCACAAGTCTTCAGCACCTATTGAGGCAAAAATTTCCTTTAGCTTGGAAGCCCAGTTAAATAGCTCGAATCGCTAGTTGAACCATCTCTATCACTCCAACTATGAGCGCCACTAGTAAAACGTCAAAACACCTCCCGGACATCTGCTATCGTCCATTTGCAGGATTTTCAATCGGAATGACAGGGCTCCTTTGAAAATAAGCGTTGCTATTAGGGTTGCCAGATTTTTTCGGATCATATAAAGTATATCCTGGCTGCATCCAAGGAAAAGTAAAGTATTTCAATGAAAGTTAAAGTATACATTAAAGTTAACGTTCTCAACTTACACACTAAGGTATTTTTTATTCATTCAGCATCTGCACAAGGGCTTGAATGTGTCAGATTACTGGAAAAAAATAAAGTTCGGTTTGAGGAATTAAAAAAGAACCATGGATAGTAATATTATTACTGTACGTAGGTCACAAAATATTTATACCGAAGAAAACATTACTAGATATTTCAGACAGACCCTAGACCAATTTTCGTCCATGAAGGATAAAGTATTTTGGTCTGCTTTAAATTTTTTATAAAGTATACAGTATTTTGAACAAAAATAAAGTAGGATGCTTTAAATTGAAGTAGATCTGGTAACCCTAGTAGCTATGGGAAGTCTAGCTTAGGGCTGCCATATCTTTTCGACGTAAGTAGGGACAGCGTAAGCTAAAAGTCGGGACATATCGGGACAGCCTAAAGTAGAAAATCGGGACCAAAATCGGGACAAGATACACTTCAAGTCACTGACAATATACAACGACTAAGTTTTATTTTTGGAAAAAATACAATAGGTATTGAAAAGTTGGAGAAACATCATTATTAAAAAAAAAAAAAAAGAAATATCACATTTGGGTGCTTAGATCATAGACCTATAAATTTCAAATAGTCGAAGGTGCCTGGCTACCTACCTGCAATGAAGGACATCTGTACCACGCAGGGTTTATCCAGTTTTCATCCTGGGCTTACAAAATACTTCGGAGATTCAACTATTTTAAAAATCGGGACGAAGTCGTGACATAAAAAAAAAAAATAATAATAATCGGGACGCTTCAAAAATCATGACGGGACGCCCGGGACACCTCGAAAATCGGGACATGTCCCGATAAATCGGGACGGATGGCAGCCCTAGTCTAGCTGTACATAATGTGAGGGTGTATTAATTGGTAAACGCAATAAATTCTTGAATGTGGTTTGGTCCGTTTCAACTTCATAAATATACCAAATGCGATTTTATTTACCTAATGGAGTTTGATCAGAAAAGATCCTTGACGGTCAGAATTCTCGAAGAAGGGAGAACATTAAGAAGGAGGTGGAGTAAGCTGTGAGCAGGAGACTCCGCCCGTGGATAGTGGGTGATGATACGATGTTGTAATTGGGCAGAGAAACGTGGTGAAGTGGCAGGAAACGCTAATCAAAAGGCGCCTGTGGCGCGATCTGGGTGTAGACCAACGAATAAGGAAATGGTGCATGAGGTAGGTATTTAGGCTCATCCTCTTTAGTTCGCCCACAGTCCATCATACGTGGCCTCCTCACTTTCCGACCGTAATAATAATTGTTACGCCAATGTCTCGGGGTAGGTAATGAGGGTGTGGAGCGGGCTGCCTTGATGGACATGTCCTGTCCTGCACTCCCCCTCCCCCTCCCGCCCGTCGTTACCCTCCGCGCACTCTCGGGGGACCCACACTAACTGTCACGGAAGCCGCCGTTTCAGTAAATGAAGTGATAATCACGAGGATCTGGCGGTAACCCCCAGAACTTTGGAAACTCCAGTGTGGGTGTTACGACCACTAGGTACCTTCAATCCTACAACTATCAGAACATAATCACTGTTCGCTACTACTCCCCACACAACATCCTGCCTACCAAGAGTTTGATTTAGGTAGTTGAATAATTAACTCCTATGCCGTTATTAGATTGTCAATCTTTGACCCCCGCATACTAGTCTTCGGTTTTTGTTAGTACAGACACCATTATTGGTTTCGGGATTATATAGGTCTATATTCGTATGAAGGAATTGTGCATTCAGCCTTTTTGTGAACCCTAGTACCAAAAAATACAACACCAAACTTATGTTCAACTTGAGAACTGCACAACAGTTAATCTGTCCAGATCCTGCATAGTGGGGTGTATAAAACCCCGAATTTTCAAAATTCACAGAACAAACAAAAAATTGTTTGTGCATCTATTAATATTGCAACTGTTTTAGCAGTCTATTATTATTAAAAAGTACTTAATCATGCAGCATGAATAATAATCATGCAGCATGATTAATAGAGCGAATTTTCAAAGAAAATTTGTGGATAACATTAAATTAGGCACTTAAATTCTGATCATTGAGGTCATGTCCTGAATAAAACTGAGGGGGCAGTCGTGTGACGAGTTCACAAAGACAATTTTAGAACACGCAGCCGAACTCGAAAATTGAGCCAATTATGCTAATTTTTCACACAAAAATCGATTTTTCTCACTTATTGATGGATCTTAGAGATCTGGGAGTGGTCGCAATCGTCCCAGCGCTAAAATAAAATACTTCGACTGTGACTCCCTTCATGCACTTTTGTCAAAAAAAAGAAAAAAAAAAAGAAAAGATTTTTTAGTTTTTTTGGGGCATTAAATTGTAAATTTGAGCCTGAAATTTTGGAGCTGGCTATCGAACTCTACCTGTCTTTTGTCAAAACGGATTTTTGTGGGTTGGAACGAATTTTTTACGCCGTTTTAAAGTGATATCGTCTGGAAATACTCCCTATAAATAGATAAACAAATAACAAATCTATATATATATACCAGATATATGTACGACGTTAAAATTTAGGATTGTATTCTTTGTATGAAATGGATTTGTAGGGGCTCCCCGAACTTTCCTTCCCACTTCTAAAATTTCGAAGCCATCTAAATAGCTCATTTTTTCTTTGAAAATCGGCTAAAAGGAAGGGAAAATACGAAAATACTCCAATAAAACAGTTAAATGATGATTGAATGTCATCGGATGATTTATTTAGTCTTCCTGTCTTTACTTCTCTTGCGAACGAACACCTGGCCTGATTGTCAAGTAGCTGGAGGGGGTTTTCGGTGACATTAGTTTCGTTGGGCGTCTGTTTACATTTCGCCATACAAATATGCGAAAAATATATTTAAAAAGCTCTAAAAATAGGTGATATCTGCTCAGCGAGGTGTTGAACACCCCACCTGACTTCCACAAAAGACCCAAAGGAAAGCTGATGAATAGGGCATGGAATCATATGTATTTGCATATTAGCGAATTTTCGTTGAAAATGAACTATTGCAATGGCTCGGAAAATTTTAAAACAAAAATGTTTGAAAAATTTCTTCATTGAAATCCGTTTTGATGTATTATGAAACGAATCCTAGAGTTTAACGCTTTTTCATATGAATATATATATATAGTACATTGAATTGGTCAAATTTAAAAAAATGTACTAAAAATTCACTAAAAATTGGCTAAAAATCGTTAAATGTATATGTTTGGCAGAATATTGCTCAAATAAGTATTAAATAGAATATTCAAAAATTTATTTACCAAATAATGCTGAAAAATGTACTCAAAATTCATCGGAATTTGCTTAAAAAAATTGATAATAACTGCAAAAAAAGCTAAAAAATTCAAAAACTATCTGAATATTATTATTATTATTTAGAATACGTATTTTGCTATAAAATTATTAGTTACAATTTTCTTGCACTCAAAAAGCTCAAATTTCAAATGAATTTAACATTATAAAGTAGGTACGATAATTTACGAAAAGTCGGTCATACGATCATGCTGCATGACTGTAACTTTTTTAGTTGAGCTAGGTATCATAATGAACAGTTTGAAAGACGTTATAAGCCATTCTGAGCCCTTTTTATTCTACGTATATTTTCATATCGCACTATAAACTCACATTTCACGTATTTTCACAATTTTCTTACTTATTTTGCAACATCCACGATGAGTTCTAAGACGAAGGTGCAGAATAGATTAAGGAGTAAGCCAATTAGTCGTTGTTTTCAAGAACATAGTAAAAATCGTCTTATAAACTGTGTCACCAGATCAGATGATATAGTTGCAATGGAAGTCTAACTCCTCGAAATCGAGGGTATTATAACATGTCTCTCCTATGGAGAAGAAGTGTACCTATGATGATGCTCAAGAATAGTGAAACCATTTTATTTTTATTTTTTTTAAATTAGTCTATAATCTCGGTTTTTAGGCTGGAAAACCGCGGTCAAATCCAATGGGTTGAATTTCCTATATGAAATTAATCAAGTCTGAGGATTCAGCGAAGAAATTTATTCAGCTGAGTCTAACGTCAAATTTCATTCCACCAATTTATGATTTCCACTGAATTTATGATTTCATGAGTCCTCCTCGCTGATACTTCACAAGCTCTTCAGATGGTGATGATGGATCTGAACAGTTATGTGAAGCTCTGGAAATTGTATGTCAAATTGGAAGAATCCAAGGTTCTTGTTTTCCGTCCGAGAGGTGGTAAGCTTGCCGTGTGTGAGAGCTGGACGCTGGATGGAAGAAAAGCTGCTAGAACAATAATGAGTACACGTGCCTCGGTGTGACATTTACGCACAAACTCTCTCTGAAATCACATTGCAAGCAAAAGTTAAGGGTGGCCAAATTCGCCATCAATTCGTTTTGGCATTCCCTCATCACCTCTTATGATATAAAACTCCCGGTGAAATTCAATATCTTTGAGACGGTCCTCGGAACATCCATTTGCTACTCGGCGCAGGTGTACTTACTCTTCGACAGGTACCTACTTACTCTTTGACGAAAAAACTCTTCAGCCTTCCCAAAAACACTACCTACTACATTCTCTTCCTCGAGACCGGAGTCGATCACATTTTCCCTCACACGTTGACAATGAATGCCCGGTATGTCGCTTCTGTCTTGGCAATTGAACATGTATTATCTGACAACTACGTGGGTAACGATAAATATTGTAACCCCTTTGCTATAACATAAATTATTCAGAGCAAATAAATAAATAAATAATAATTAAAAATCTATTTGGAATTGAAATGTTGTTGAGTAATTCTAAAACATGTTTGAAATTCTAATTTGTGGTTATTTACCTTATCTTTATATATAATTCCGAACGGTCTTTGAAATTGTGAAGAACTTGGCGGTCCGATTTTAGTGTTAGACTGCTCATTCGAATCAGCACGGCCCCAAGTTTGTTGCAAAAGTGTCGCCGTTCGTCTCTATACCCGCCTTGATCGTGTTCTAGGCGGTCCTTATCAACGAGAGTTGTTTGTTACGTTGTGGCGGTAACAACAGTTGCCATCAATTCACGGTAAGAAACGTATTGTAGTTACTAACATCTAGGAGAGTTATTTCTGAACGAAGAATTGAAACTGAAGAACTTAGCGGACTTTATATATAACTCCGAACGGTCTTTATATATAATTCCGAATCAGCACGGCCCCAAGTTTGTTGCAAAAGTGTCGGTAAGTAAGAAACGTAGTGATGGGGTCTTTTCTGATCAGCTGAGTGAGCTAAATTCTTTCCTGTTCACTGGAGGAAGTTGAAATTTGATAGGTAGACTCTCTGGGACATTAAGAGACGAGTGAAGTGACGGGGTCTTTTCTGATCAGCTGAGTGAGCTAAATTCTTTCCTGTTCACTGTAGGAAGTTGAAATTTGATAGGGAGACTCTCTGGGACATTGAAAGACGAATGAATTGATGGGGTCTTTTCCGATCAGCTGAGTGAGCTAAATTCTTTCCTGTACACTGTAGGAAGTTGAAATTTGATAGGGAGACTCTATGTTTATTAGGCTGTGGCAGTAGCAACAGTTGCCACGGTAAGTAAGAAACGTAGTGTAGTTACTAACATATAGGAGAGTTATCTCTGAACGATCTTTAAAATTGTGAAGAACTTCGCGTACCGATTTCAGTGTTAGACGGCCCCAAGTGTCTGTGCTTATCCTGATCGTGTTCTAGGCGATCCGATTTGTTTTTGGCTTGACGCGGAGAAAAGCAACGCGATTCAACTTTTTCTTTAGTCTCATAGTGCCGAGGACCACCTCAGCTGGTGATATTTATTTTATTACATTACCTACATTTTGATCGGTATTTCCTCTTTTTTAATCATCTAATAACATCGCCTTACCTTTGCACCAGGTCACATAACGCCGCAAATAGGTAGGATTTATATCGTCACTATAATGTGCTGAGTTCCTGTCAGGTACTACTGTTATACGGACTAGATTAGGGCTTTCCAAGCCCTAACAGGCCTCTAGTGTACTTATAATAGAGATTTCGGCTTTCAATATGATACTTAACCATAATAATGCGAACTATGTTAATGAGATACTGTTCGATCAATGTATGTGCAAATTTACTTGGCAAAATTTGATATTTAAGTTCGGACTTTCTACTTAAGGCTTTCCTCCGCCAATCGACCTTATGTCAAGGCGTAAATGTGTATTGCTCTCTTCGTTGCTTTGTATTCTTGTTTAAATATACACCTCATCTATCTATCTATGATTTCAAGAATTGTTAGAAAACTGGTTTTCGTTCTCCCATTCTGCAGCTCCGTTCTCATTGTGCGTTCTGCCTGTTCGGAACGGTTCTGGGCAAGCGCAGTCGAGTTTTCTCGTTCGTAGTGCTAGAACGGCGTTTGCTGTGTTTTGGGAACCCAGTTCCGAACGGTTCACACAGTCCCCGTTTTCTTGCTTCCGAGACTGTAAGGCAGCGGAAGCTTTGTTTTCACTTTCGAAATGAAAATAAATTTTTTGCTCCAAAATCGAAATCCCCACTCGCATTTTGCGTTTCAGAGCCTCCTGAACAAATTTGGTTCCGTGTC
Organism: Adelphocoris suturalis; assembly: GCA_030762985.1. Classification (NCBI taxonomy): domain Eukaryota; kingdom Metazoa; phylum Arthropoda; class Insecta; order Hemiptera; family Miridae; genus Adelphocoris; species Adelphocoris suturalis. The sequence goes on from CM061051.1 coordinate 22,511,543, forward strand.
TGTCTGTCTGTCTGTCCGTCCACATTTCCTTGTAACAGCCATAACTTCACAATTTTGATCCGATTTTAACCAAATTTTCAGGGATCGTGCGGGTTAAGCTTTAGATGGTTCCCTATCAACTTCATCATGATCGAATCAACGGTCGCTTCTGCGCAGGCGCTAACGTGAATTCCTTGTGACGGTCATAACTCGGTCAATGTTGAACGGATTTCGGTCAGATTTTCAGGGATGATGTGAGTAAGGTCCCTTGAGGTCCCATAAGACAATCATCATAATTGCATTAGCGGTACGCTCTGCGCATGCGTGAACGAAATATTCTTGTTACGGTCCTTGCAACAGCCGTAATTTCCACAATTTTGAAGCGATTTTCTTCAAATTTTTAGGGATCGTGCGGGTATAGCTCTACATGGTCCCCTATCAGTTCCGTCATGATCGAATCAACGGTAGCCTCTGCGCAGGTGCAAACAAAATTTTCTTGTTTCGGTCATAACTCAGGCAATTGTGAACGGATTTCGGTCAGACTTTCAGGGATCCAATTTCCCACTTTATTAATTCCCTGATGCCAGAACCGGTCTTTCTAGCTTTCTGGAATTTAATGGTGACGTACTGTGAAGGTCACGAGGAAGCTCATGTGCCATTTCCTTGGCAGTGTATTTTTTTTTTTTTTTTTTTTTTCTGGAACTGTCAGAACTCGAACGCAATGACGTAGTTAACGCATGCACATTTCACAATTTTTCGGATCTCCTGGAGTAAACAACTCTCTTCTTCTTCATCGAAATCATACTTTAGTCTCTATGCGTTAGTATAAGTACCTATTCTATGATCGAAATGTTAACTAGCTCGTCAAGTTCGGACAGCGATAGTTTCGACGATGGTTGTTTCATGGTTTGTAGACGATGAGGACGAGATTGAAGTTATAGTTGGATCTCATCTACATCCACGAAACTCAATTTTTTTCGAGTATACTCCTCAGTCATTGTGGATTTTTTTTTTTTTTAATATTTATTACCGTGGGGTAATAGTTAAGTAATATTTACGGGCATAATAAGTAATATATTCAGGGGCACTAAAAATATTCTGAAAAGGAGCACCCGAAGGTAACACGAGTTGAGTGAGGTTACAAACAACAACACAGGTTATTCCACTTCCAAGTTCTGAAATCGATCGCAGTGCTGAACGCGGTTCCACGAGTTCCGAAACGTCCCAGTTCTGATGAGTTCGAGAACTGTCAGAACGCGCACTGAGAACGAAACTTGGATGGCACAGATGATCCATAATTACATGGGAAAAACTGAACTGTTCTGGCGACTGCATTATCTTCCAACATCCAGTTCACTGGTCATGAGAGCGGCCAATAAACTAAGAAAGTTCACGGTGTCCAAACGCGTTGAATTTTGATTCCATCTGCGTAGAGCGGAAAAGCGTAGGAGCCGCTGGACTCCAAGTACCGTGCACTGGTGACCCAGATAAGCCAGTTTCCTGGACGAATTTGGGTCCCGTTGCATCAATTCAACTCTAATGCGACTCAACGCGACGTGACGGACTCAGTGTCAGGAGTCACGTGACCACCTCACCTACGGTCCCAAGGAGCATCCACCCGTCCAATCCGATCACGTCAAAACTCGACGTCGGATCCTCTTACAGCTGGATCTCACTTCCTCAGATGGGAGAAAAAAACAACAGCCTTCTTTTGTGGTGAGTTTGTACTTGTAAGGTATTTAACACCACCCGGTCCAAGAGTATCGAGATTAAAAGAAAAAAAGCTTCTTGGAATAAAACGGCTTCAGCTAATTGTCTCCCGTTAGAAAGAGCTCCCATCATAGTTCTTTTACAGGTAGCGTCGATTCGCCCCACCCCAATAACTATTACCAAGCAGTTTAGGACACATGCACATTCTACTAAGAATTGATTAGGAAGTTAACTAATTGTTGAGGTACCTAGGTTATCTAATCTGTGGTTTACCGAAATTCCGTAAAAACCATTTGAAAGAACATTACATTTCCTTCAAAATTCATTCGTCAAATATATATTTTTTGATACAATAACAACCAAGATACAGGCGGTCAAAAAAGGCGGTCATTTTCCAAAACGTAAAAAAGTGTAGGTTTTGAATCAACAGGGAGTGAATTGAGGGAGGTGAATAGTAATAATTCGTGGTGTTTTCACTATTCTCGTCAGAAGAAGAGATGAAGAAAACTGTTTTTTTCCCTCGTCGGAGGGGTAAATTCTCAACCGATTTTAATTTAATCAGATTCTCGCGATGTTGGGAAGGGGGGGGGGGGGGGAATATCGATATATCGAGATATTTTCAACCAATTTTAGCGAATTTCTGAAGAAAATGATACTAATGCAATGGCTCGGAAATAAATCTTGAAAGTGTTTGATGAATTTCTTCATTGAAATCCGTTTTGAGGCATTGTGAAAGGATCCCTGAATTTTGAGCTTATCATGTGTATCATTCCAGACGATATATCCCTTAGCATTGAGATAAAAAATCCTGTTCTTGCGCCAAAAATCAAGGTTTCCAAACGAAAGGATGAGTTCGTTCACCAACAATTTATGAACACATTAAATTAGTCAAATTTTCAAAAATGTACTAAAAAAATCACTTAGAATGGCTAAAAACGGCCAAAAGTAATTCAATTTTAATTTTTAGCACAGTTCCAGTCAAAACTAAATTGTCAACGATTAACTAGGGCATTAAAAAAATTTTGCTCAAAATGATGTAGAAAAACGTACTTTAACAATTTCTTTCTACTGAAATCACTCAAATTTCAATACAATTCAACTATGATAACTCTATAGGTGATTTAAGAAAATTCGCTCATACGATCATGCTGCGTGACTGGAATGTTTTTGTAAAAGCGGTTCATACTTAATCGCGGTTGTTGTGGTGGGAGAGGGGGGAGGGGGTGACGTACAAGTGTAAGATTTTTAACGGAGGGGGTTCATGTAGTTAAACCGATTTATTATATATACGAAAATTATATACCTTCAGTCCATTATATACATTCATTGGGACGTCCCTGATGTAATGAATGCATTATTTACCAATATATTCTCCGGTTTTTGTCATTCTATTCGTTGTCTTCTGGTAGGTACCTAGATCCATTTATTAATGTTTAGATAATGTACCAAATACTCGAATTAAAATTATAAACCTTTTAGCAATAATTTGCAGCATTTATCAATTTACCAAAAATGTACTGTATTTTACCGAAGTACGGAGTTTTCCCCTTTACCTCATTGGGTAGCGTCCATATGCATCATTTTCTTGAGTCTGGTTTAAATAGTGCCAAGAGTTGAGTTATTAAAAATACGTGAGTGAGAATTTGCTGTGAGAGATATATCGCTGAATCAGGAATGGAGGAAGATACGGATCTGAGTCTCGTGGGGTGCATACATTTCCTCCGTAACTACTCCGTCCTGATAATAGGAAACAATGTAACGTTGTCTCGAGACCCGACGGTGAAATTAAACATACGATTTGCGGAACGCATTTTGTTTCCACGGGCACCGGATGGAACAAATCTTGAAATACGTAAATGCCAGATCAGGTGCGCGGCGTTGAAGGTCGTTTAATAATGGGTTCTTAGTCGGCGAAATCCCGCTAAATCGAGCTCCGTCTGTTTGATAAATAATAACCTACTCGAAATTATGACCGGGAGGGAGATAGCGGGCAGAAAGCTGTTTCACATGAGTTCGATAATGCACGTGTTTGGGGTGTCAGCTTACTTCTTCCTCAGGCCTGATCTGGTGAGAACAAAGGGAGGAAAAACATACCACTCATGAACGGACCCTCGTTATCTCGACGTACCCACTTCGTTAATTTAGTGAAAACAAAGATTTTGAACTTCGTTGCGAAACATCAAAATTCCGTTTTTCCCAAACCTACGCATAAAACATCACCAATAACAACTATAAGAAATTGAATTCAGTGCCAAATAAGATCAACTTTTTCCAGTTTGTGTTCAAGTGTGTGCGTTCAAGAGAGTGTGTTCAGTGAGTGTTCAACTTTTCTTAGTGAGGTAAAGTTCTTTAGTGTAAGGGACAAAATAGACAGTTTGGGACTGTTCAATAGAATAACTATAATTTGTTTTGTTATTTTTCCTTTTTTTTAGCGAATTTTCATAGAAAACGAAGCTATTGTAATGGCTCCAAAATGTTAAAATAACTATTTTCGAAAATTTTCTTCTTTATAATCCGTTTTGAGAAGAAGAAAAAAAGTGTGTGTCTGTGTGTGTGTGTGTGTGTGTGTGTGTGTGTGTGTGTGTGTGTGTGTGTGTGTGTGTGTGTGTGTGTGTGTGTGTGTGTGACTCCAGATGATAACTCTCCGTAGGATTGAGATAAAAATCCCTTCTAGCACTAAAGCGAAAGATGAGTTTGTCGACCAGCACTTTTTGAGCTCAATAAATTGGTCAAATTTCAAAAAAAGTCTCAAATAAATCGCTAAAAATAGCTGAAAAATTTTCAAATTTCAATTTTTTAGCATCCTCCCCCCTCCCCAAAAAAATAAGTTTATCAACGATGAGATAGAACATTAATTAATGTATTCGCAAAATTATGCTGAAAATGTACTTAAATTTTTTTAATATTTTCCTAAAATTTAGAAAAACTCCCAAAAATGCTAAAAATCTAAAATCATTTTTAAATAGAAGAATATCGTTTTTAGAACGAGTTTGTTGGCTATTAAATTGGTAGTGAAAAATTCCCTTGCACTTGGAGTGCCAAAATTTCAAAACAACGTAACACCTGCATAATACGATAACTTACGAAAATTCGCTCGTAAGTCCATGCTGCACGATTGAAACTTTCTCCAATTCTCTTTCACTATCCAAAAGTAGAACTATTACTGCTGTAAACATCCGAAAAAATGTGCGTCTTTTAGTGCACGTAGGTAGGTGCTTATTGGGCATTTACGAACATTTCAAAATGCGTATACTGATACGAACTGTAATCATCAATGCTTACAATAAATTCAATTTAATTTACCAATAGTTTAGTTTACCAATTTAGTTTACCTAGGTACATAAATACGTAATAATTAGCGAGACCTCGACACGACATGGATGTGGCAAATGCCTGAAGTCGAAATGGATTCATGGAGTCGGGTGTAGTCAATTAATCATTCATAATAAATAAGTAGGTACTACTGATTACTAAGTAGCAGGTAGTAGGTACTGGTGATTACAAAGTAGTAGGTAAAAATGTCCTTCCGATTGAAACCGCCTCTCTCCAGCCCTTGGTCACTCTGAAAATGAGCACGGGGGTTCGTGAAAACATTTCCTTCTCTCTCCCTTCCTGTTGACTCCTCGGATGCGAAATTTGTCGCGATTTATACGGAAGCTAAGTTGATATTTATGTGGTCTGGAAAAAAAACACCAATTCGACAGTGGAGCTGTGCGGAATTTTCGTGAACTAAACCTATACAAAAACCGTAGGTTCAGCGCTACCGATAAACATCAGGTTGATTTGAGGTTTTGAAGCATTCTGAAGAATCGAGGGTGGATCCGCAATCGAGAGGATTGCAGAGGACGCTTGATTGAATGCAGTTTTCATTGTATCGGACGCTCAACTGCCGCAAAGATGTATATATATGTATTCCATTGGTAAACGCACACATATTATCCAGAAAGCTGACTCGAGTTAGCTACCAGTGAATCAGCGGAACTGAACTGCGACAACTTTCCGCCACCCGGAGCAAAATTTACAGCCGACCGTTACCGATCCAGCCGCGCGGAATCTAACCATCCACTTGTTACCCCTGAGAACTCCTACTTTCCAATAACTATCCATTTTTATTTACCTCAAGTATGATAGGTGGAGTATTAGCTAATAAACATCGGGGTAAGTAGCTATAAATTTAGGCAAATGTGTGTACATCCAATGAATAGTACATTTATCGGTTTCTTCACCGGTATGGTTGCTTTCTAAAGTTAGTTTCTCAAATAGGATGTTTTTGGAATATATATATTTAATTTAATCGAACAAAACAAATCAGTTTAGGTGCGCAATTTTTTTTTTTTTTTTTTTTTTTTTTTTTTTTTTTTTTTTTTTCAAGACATGCAATGACCTAGTATAAATTATACTTAATCAATAAAGGTATTCTACAGGTGCCACTCTCTGAACCTCTACCCAGCCGTATGGCTAAAATTGAAGAGACTAAGCAACTAAATCCATTATACCAAGATGGTCCGTCTTCATGTGCAATGATCATAGCTCAAAAATGTCTTAAACGGTAGATACTCATCTTTGTGCGGCTGTAGATAAATCTGATTGCTCATAACGTTCTTCATTAGTCGTTAGCAACTTGGAATTTAGAAATCGATATGTTTCAAGGTTATTTCGAAGATAATTCTTAGATAATTAATTTTTTAATTCGTAGAAGTATGCAGCGCATTCAATCAGTCAGTCTAATTGGCAGGTCAAAACCTGCCGATCAATCGGCAATTTAATATGAACCTAATAAAACCTGGGATGACTTAGGCAAACCCATTTCAAAGTTCTACGTCAGCCAATGTGAAAGGATTGAGATTTTTTCCAGTCTGCTACTTTTGGTTAACTCTTTCCATTAATGAACCTTGGTAATCGACCAAGAAAAAAAAAGTGTAAACCCCTTAAAATTTGTTGGTTTACGTTTCAAGATTAGTAGAACCCAAAAATTGAATTATGAAAACAAATCCGTTAAATACGCTGGATTTTCGAAAACTGCAACTATAGTCTAGCCAACATGATTCGACGTAGATGACACTCTATTCAACGTGATATCATGTTCTTCAGAAGGCTTTCCGAAAACCAAGATATCGTCACTCACATTAACGCACCTAGGAATATGCGCGATTGTTTGACGAATTATTTGGTGAAACTTTTCTGGGGCTGAACGAATTGAAAAATTCAGTCGTTTCTAAATACTCCAAGGTGTGTATAAAATGAAGTATTGTATCTAGATTCAGAAGCCAGCTCTATTTGATGAAAGCCTTAATTGAAATCCAATTTAGAAAAATATGAAGAACCGTTAATGAGCAAGACAACTTCATCGACAGTTGGCATAGGGAATCTCTCTCTTTTGATAGCTTTATCGGGTGCTCTCATATCAACACATACTCTCAAAGCTCCATCATTTTTAGGGACTAAAACTATTGGAGAGACCCAAGTAGTGGGCCCATCGCATTTTTCAATTATATTCTCCCGTAATAAACGGTCTATCTCTTCCTCCAACTGTTTCCTAAGATGGAAACGCGTTCTCATGTAAGTAACAGCAATTGGAGTTGCAGTTGCATCAATATGCAATTGAATTTGTTGTGATTTTAATTTTCCTATTCCTGTAAATACGGAAGGATATTTCTTAAGAATTGAGTCCTTAAATGAATTAACAGGCTCTGTATTGACCACATTAAGTCCTAATGAAACGATACCCAACTCTTGAGCTGTTTCGAAGCTTAAAAGTGCATCCCCTTCCTCCACTAAGATAACTTTAGCCTGAACATTCCGATGTTTATGCGAGAAAAAATGCATTCAAACCTACCCAGAAGTTCAATAGATCTAGCCAAAAAGTTTCTTTTTGTTTTTCTTAGAGGAGGCGGCGGATCAAATTTCTCGTACAGTCGCTTATTGATCAAATTAATTGAACATCCTGTACGATAAACTAGATTTTCATGTCTAATCCTAATTGGTCTTGGCCAAGTTAACGACATTGAGGGAAACATCGGATTCCTCAGAATCAGAACTGACACTGAATCAGACATCCTTTTTGCTTGCAAATTGATAAACTTAACTTGTATTATTTGTTTGAGGCATTGAACGATTCGTTTTTTCTTTGTTTAAGCAAAATTTTGTGTTTGGTAAATGGTTACGACCCCCCACATAACTTACAAGTTTTACCTTTGGCAGGACAAACAGATCCAACATGAGGCCACCTACCGTCACAACCAAAACATTTTCGTTCACGACCAGCATCAATTTTACACGTCCTTTCTGACAAGTAATTTTGGGATGCTACTACCTCGTCAGACTGACCAATAGTCAAAATTTCATTCAATGTCTTATTAGGATGTTTCAGCATTTCTTTCCTCAAAATATCTGATGTGGTGTCCATTAGAATTTGAACTTTGATCTCGAAATCAACGTCATGAAAATCACACGTAGTAGCTAATTTTCTCAAACGTACGAAATAGTCGAACTTCTTGCTTAGTACTCCGGAATTGAAAAATTTCAAACAAAATATTCTTAGCTGGAATGAAATTGTTTGTCAGGGCAGCTTTAGCGTCGTTATAGAAACACCAATCTCAGGTAAACTTTGAAAAATATCTATAACATCTCTGCCTGCGTAAAGCTCTTTTACGAATATCATTCGTAATATCCTCAGTAACTATGTATATTTCGAACTCGTGTAGCCACCTTTTCCATCGAGCCGATGCATTGTCATCGCAGTGAGGATCGAAGCGTTCTAGTTTTGTTGATCTATCCATTTTGATCTCAGAAAAAATTAAGAAGGTACGTACCTTTTTCGGCTCGGGTACGAAGGAAAAATCTATAAATCGCGAAAACTACCCGGCCAGTTAGACCACCGACCTCCGATAGTTTCCAACATGCGCCAAAATGTAATATAAAATTCTATACTAGGTATTTGAATAAATAATCGTTTTCACGGTTCATTTTATAGACAAACCTACTCTTTTTTTATTCCATGCAATGTTTTCTGTCTCCTAGTAGTATCTAGGAAACTCTATAAACTTGGAGTCGTTACTACAAAACCTACATTGTATGTTCCTGGATATTGCTTTAAAAACTGACTCTGAAACTATCCGACAAAACATCCAAAGTACAGCATCTAAACTATTATCAATATCCTTCAAAACATTGAACAAGCAATTAGTTTGTCATAGCTCATACATTTCAATCCTTCATACACAGTGTTATTGTGGAGAGTTGGCGGGTAGTAGGTGAATTGGAATCAAAATTGAACAGTTTTGTTGAGTCAAATCCAGATTGTTATTTGTTTCTATTAGCAACGAAGTTCCCTAAATTCTCCCCTGAATGAATTGTTTGTTTACTAGTAGTTCAAGAAAAATATAGTTTCAGTGTCGTGTTCAAAGTTTAGTGAAATCTATTATTTAAGATCCCGTGCCATCCGTTTACAATTTGATTCATACAGCTATTGAAGTAAATCATATTGCTATGTACGTTTCTTACTCTCGACATAAAATGCGGTCATCTGATCTAAAATCCTTTACTCCCAAGATTTAAACGTTTGACACTTTTTACGCCTACCTACAGTTATATCTGTCATAAGTTTTGGTTAGTCATAATAATAATTTTTTGGTATACAACCATTTGCTTATACCATATTTCCGAAAGAAAGTGTTTCCTCTCAGTTTGTTTCGTATAATTCCATTCTTGAACTCAAACATTCATGCCAAAAACTAATACAGAAGCGAAAATAAGAAATGGTTAGGTACGGCTCCCAAGTTTAATGCACAGATTTCTCTTTAGTGTGACATGAAATCAGTTATTCCATGTACAAGCGATGAAAGGGTTAGGTAAATCGAGTTCTACATGAGAGGAAAAGGGTTCATCTCCGCCAAATCGTCTACAGTCTGAGTCTTCATTCTCGACCAATAAATACCAAAATGATAGAGTAACATAAATATTGTTACAAATCACCCTAATTTAATTCCACAATAATCCGCACTCATCCTTTCATTTGGAATGCTTGATTTTTTGGCGCAATAACGGAATTTTTATCCCATTCCTAAAAACATTTATCGTCTGGAATCGAATGACATTTGTACATATGAACAATTATTAAACTCTTGGATTCGTTTCAGAATTTTTCGAAACGGGTTACAATGAAAGAGAGTTTCGGAAATCCGTATTTTAAAATTTTTGGAACCATTGCAATACCTTCATTTTTGAAAACTTTGAAATTTTTGAAAACTTGATACATATTCTTATAGGAAATGTTACACTAATTCCGAATATACCGCATGTTAGTATGCTGAAAAAATTATTTCGAACAACAAATCGCAAAAAACAGGCTATTTTGAAATTTTCGACTACATTTTTGAAAATTTCAACCCGAAGATGTAATCCGATCACGCTGGCCAACGAACTTGAACTTTCGTTTTGTGTCCTTAACATTTTAAAATTTGTTTGAAGTTTCTAGCACAATTCTACGGACAGTTATCGTCTGGAATGACACATACATACATACATACATATATACATGCATACATACATAAAATTCGCTAAAATAAATAAAAAATAAAAAAATAAATAAAAATAATAATAATAATTATAAAAAATAAATAAATACCAAGGTGTGTGTGGCAAGTTTCTTCGTATTTGTAACGAGGAAACGTTGGTGAAGAAACTCATATGGGTAATAAATTCGTCGTCCCAACGACCCACCTAATTAGAGCGAGATCAGACAAATGAGAAAAAGTCCAGTCATGCAGCATGACCCCAAGAGCGAATTTTTGAAGAAATCTTCGACATTTCAGTCGCTATTGATCGTGTAGAGAAATTTTAGTTTATGATTTTGATAGACAAACGTGGAATCGGAGGACGGAAACTCATAGAGTTAACAGAGTAAACTCATCAGTTGTGATTACATTTTTTTTTTTTTTTTAAATCACCTACTACCTACGTTTTAAACAGCATGGTTCTAGGATTGGTTCTACAGGGATACTTCCATAAGAGCAGTTCAATCTGAATTTGGACAATGTTTCATGCAAATATTACCGATTTTCACAACTAGCGAACGGCATTATTTCGATTTTTGACTGATTTTTCAACTTATACATACATACATATATACATACATATATACATACATACATAAAAAAATGCGTTAAACTTCAGAATATGATTCAGAATAGCCTGAAACGGATTTCTGCATAAAAAGTTTTCAAAAATTCACATTCTACAAATTTTGAGGCGAGAGCAATAGCTTAATTTTCTTCGAAAATTCGCTAAAAGATGCTTGAAGAATTGCGCCCGTTTGTGTGCACTAAAAAAAATCGAGTGATGGATCATCTCTTCGTAAAATTTCACGTAGGATTCTAATCTGCACTAAAAAATGGGGTTTCCTATTTAAAAAACGAAGTTAATTTAAATTGCTCGTGTTTGCGCAAATTCGAAATTTTGTCATTTTTTAAATCTGCGATAGTTTGTCGAATTGCGTTAGTCCGAATTTTTTACTCCGACAATTAGAGAAAATAAAGGGGCAGAATATCTCGTGGACCATCCTATATAAAGTTCACCACTGATCTGCGAAAAGGAGCTACCTAATACAGAAATATTTACTTGCGGTTTTTTAATGGATACAGCAGTTCTGGAACGAAGGAGATTCCGAATCGGATTCGTAAGTGGCTCTTCCATTTCACAGCTGTTATTGTTAATGCGACGCAAATAAATTCTAATAGCCCTTATATGCAGTTGCGCATTGGATATCGTTGTCTGAAATATCACCGCAAGTATGGTTGGGATGTGTTGTTTGTCTAAGTTATGCAATCTCATAATTATTGTATCTTGGGTGGCTACGGTTGTTCGTCTCTGAATCGAGAATGAAGCTACGTGACACTTGTGAGTCACCTCTGCTTCAAATACCGACAGGATTCAAGTGTACTGCAACGCAAAGGGTAAAACCAATGTACTAGAAAAACGTAGGAACCTAATTTAATTTCATGAAATAGCGTAACCTAGTTTCTATCTGGAAGATTTTGACAATTCTAAACGCGGTATTATCTATATTGGTCCTTCGTTTGCGTCATGGTGACATCATTAGTTTTGTCAATAAGTGTTCATATCGTCATATTATTTTCCTCCGAAAAGGAACCACATAATAGAAAAGAGCTTGAATGCAAACTTTACATTTCGTACATCGTTTGCTTCACTAGGGATAACATCAGCCAATGGTACATCTATATACCTATATATACATGATGCGAAGCTTCACACCACTTTCTAATAAACTAGAATGGGTGCTATTGATGTTTTACTACAAAAAACCATGATAATTACTTTTTTACCTATATTTTATTGCTCTATGAGTTAGATGATGTAGATGGGAAAATCGTAAGTACCTACGTAAACCTCGGGTGATTTTATAAAAATATTGCAAGTCTTTTGAGAATAAAGTTTAAGAAAAACTTTGTTCACTTATTTTACCACATCTTTTAATTATGCATATTAAGAGCTAGCATTTTGGCAATGCTTCGCAAACAGTACGCAGTGCTACTCAAACATTTCAGCAGTACTCTTGACTTCCAAACCTTAAAAGGTTTATATCATTCCTGGATGTCGGAATGTTTCGACCAGTAAATAAACAAGACAAAGTGACAAACGATCTAACGTCATGTACAGTATATTTTCCCAAATTGTATAGTTATATTTCCTGTGTTTATCCGGGCCAATACATTGGGCGATTAAGTAACAATCCATCAGCCTCTCAGTGCGTAGGAAGGGTGAGAATAGGGCTCCTAATGATCTAATCCTAACGTTCCGTAACTTATCTCGCGATAACATGCTCCTGTTTTAGCGAATTTTTGAAGAAAATTAAGCTATTGCTCTCGCCTCAAAATTTGTAGAATGTGAATTTTTGAAAACATTGTATGCAGAAATCCATTTCAGGCTATTATGAATCAAATTCTGAAGTTTAACGCATTTTTTTATGTATGTATGTATGTATATATGTAAAAGTGAAGGACCTACTCCACTTTTGATTGTTTGTTTGTTATTTCGTTTCGTAACAACGTTGTGTTGACAACGGTTGTTAACAAGTATGTAAACTTTAATTCTTTCAATTCGTTCGTATTTGTGATTTCCGCGTTGAACTTATAGAAGAAACGACTATAAAAACCGATTTTCTTTAAGGTAAGAAGAATTCTTTTGGAATATTCATGAAGCAGATACCTAGTTAGCATGTGATTCTAATCAATAAATGTTTTCTTTAAGGAGAAACCACGGTCTATCGTCGTTGTTCTATTCACCCAGAAACTGACAATTATAAATCGGCTTTTATATATATATAGGTTTATAATATATGTATGTATATATGTATGTGTCATTCCAGACGATAACTGTCCGTAGAATTTTGCTAGAAACTTCAAACAAATTTTAAAATGTTAAGGACACAAAACGAAAGTTCAAGTTCGTTGGCCAGCATGATCGGATTACATCTTCGGGTTGAAATTTTCAAAAATGTAGTCAAAAATTTCAAAATAGCCTGCTTTTTGCTATTTGTTGTGCGAAATAATTTTTTCAGCATAATAACATGTGGTATATTCGGAATCAGCGTAAAATTTCCTATAAGAATATGTATCAAGTTTTCAAAAATTTCAAAGTTGAAAAATCAGTCAAAAATCGAAATAATGCTAGTTGTAAATAGCGACTGAAATGTCGAAGATTTCTTCAAAAATTCGCTCATGGGGTCATGCTGCATGACTGGACTTCTCTCTCTCTCTCTCTCTCTCTCTCTCTCTCTCTCTCTCTCTCTCTCTCTCTCTCTCTCTCTCTCTCTCTCTCTCTCTCTCTCTCTCTCTCTCTTTCTGACATAAAGTGTATATGACTGCGATTCTCTTTAACTTTAATGCACACTCATATAATTAAAGTGCGTATCAATTAAGACGGGTACTTGCTATCTAACTACTTCCCTTACTCTTCGTCATAATGATCGAGGTCGACAATATAATGTCCTCAAAAATTCGTTCTCCGAAAAAATATGAGAATCGGGAACTTGTTAGACAATCATAGGGCGGATGGGTGGTTCCATTCTTCCATATATACCATCCCAGCTCCACCTTCATCTGCTTTTCACAACAATAAGGTTCTATAGAGATTTCAAATAGCACCGTATTATGTAACGTCTTACATTCCATCTCTTAGTAAGTTCCTCCTCAACGGGATGAAATTGGAAATCAGGTAAGAAAATAATTAAATGGGATCATCATTACTGTTGATAGTAAAACTCGGCAGTTAGAGGAAGCTTCCGAATCGAATTGCGAATTCCAGCATTTCAATAATACCCTAAAGCTGGAATTCACCTTATCCCCTGACATAAGGTTGAAATCAGTTTTCAGCGAGCTTCTAAATGGCACAACAGTTTTATTAAATTTCAAACTGAATTTCACTACTCGAAACCTAACAGTCGAAATCGAGTTGGTATGTTCATCACCGTGTAGTTTACATTTACAATTGGAACTGTTTACATTTGTTTGTTGTCGCTTGGAAAACTTGTATCTAACAATGATTCATCCTCGTATATTCTGCAATAGTGAATACACGTATTTTCGTAACATTTGAAAACGTTCTTCTTTAACTTCTGTACTTGAAAATTTCAAGTTAGGAAAATTATATGGTGGCAATGATTATTATTGAATAGCACTCTCCACGTTTTATGTACAGAAGATGATTGAAATTGCATGTTAAAAGAAAAGTTCGTAGTTTTACCGGTCTAAATCGAGGTTTTGGAAGAATCAGTAGTTCAAATAATTCTGACTGTATACAGCCTTCAAAACAGCGGATCCCAAAATTTCCTAGTATGGGATCCAACAAGGAATTTTCGAAATGCCGAAAATTCTGTCGGCGATAACAAAAAAACCAGTAAATTTGATCCGAATTTCCGGAAAGAGCAGAAAATTGCAGATTGAGCTCACTAGATTCTATGAACGTTTTCCTATTCGCTGAATTAACCCGTATCGGCTAACCAGTATTTGGAACGCAAGGCAATGGCACCCTGGTCTTCAGAGAGGTTTAATATTTGGAGACAGGGCTTGAACTAATTCGGAGTACCATATGCATACAGATTATAGAAGACTAGCTTCTAATATAATTATAATAATTTAGAAAAACAAGTCGCGGGATAATAATTACGATACGCTGCTGCGAAAATAATGCTTTATTTTCTATTAAAACATGGCTTGATTTATGTGTTTGGGGCTTAATACATTTGAAAAAAAAACCTACGTCCTTAGATTTTTACTGTCCAGTTCCATTTGATCAGCTCATCAGGTCTCATGATTACGGATGCCCGGAGCATGATGTTGTCTGCTAATGCGTTTCGATATTGAACTCAAAAATGAATATCGGTACATTGATGTTATTTTTTACTCAATGAAGAAATTTAAGTCCAAATTTTTCTTCTTACAAAAAAATCCGTAAATTCATTCATGTGTTTACAGTTTCTTGTCAGCAACATACGAACTGAGTATTTATTATGGACTGGTGCACTCCAGTCTCGCCAAAGGAATTGTTGTGTGGAGATTTACTCCTGGGGAAATAGTATTGTACATTGCCAGTGTGGGAATTTGCCGGTGCGGTACGGACCCAACTTGGCCAGCAGAGCTTTTCTTGGGCTCAAATTATCACAATTCAATCTGCTTTCAGAATAATAGTCGTTGCCTAACCTCTCGGCTGCTTATTTTGGTAGTTACAAGCCAATTAACGATGAAAAGCTGAAAATATCGCTATTTCCTCCCACTTTTAACCTTACTGGCAGCATTCCGAAACTCTAAATTTTACTCTACCCTTCATGGGCCCTGCTATTCGACATAACAAATAAATGAAGCCTTGTGGCGTTCATGTGTACAACCATGTTCTTTTTAGTGGACTAAAGCGAAAATTCTCTTTTTTCGGTTTGAAGTCATTTTCTCGCAACCTATCGGTCATACGGGGAAGCAGTAGCGCTCAAATGAAAGCTAATAACATTTTCTACAACACTCTATGCCTTTTTTAGTGGTGGGTCATGAAGGGGTGAGGGGGGTTCAGAGCTCGTCATCGTTAAAATACTGGGCTCTAAACTTGAACACAACGTCCAAAATTAATTTGTGGAAAAAATTGGGTATTTTTGAACGGCTGTATTTCATCCCCTTTTTAGGACGTCCTCTGAAGCTATGTTTTATAGGTAAGACTTCGTAAATGAAAAGGACGCCTATTAGAATTGATCCAGGGTGGTGTAGGAGAACACAAGCATGACTTAAAAAAAAAAACTTTTTTAGACCATTTTAAGACCGATTCCGTGAAAAAAACCTCAAGGGTGTGTGAATTTGTGTGTGAGTGTGTGTGTACGTGTGTGTGTGCGTGTGTGTGTGAGAGAGAGAGAGAGTTAGTAGGGGCGAGAGAGGGGGTAGAGAGGGAGTGTGTGTGTGTTCATTTAGATGGAGCTCGTTTGGGACACCTCAAAAACAATTACAAGGTACGGATGCGTACTGAATAGGTTGAGGCTAATTATTTCTTTCCTTTTTGACCTGCTTTTTATACGTTTCAAAATTTTTTCAACATTTACCTACTATAAACCGTAAAATTGTGGGGTTCTGGAGCTTTAAATGTGTGAACCCTTTTGGGAGGCACGATGTGCCAAGTTTTGACCATTCACTATATGCGGGGCTTAATAATAATTGTAGACCAATGATCTGCCTAGAAAGAAGGGCTATCTAAAACAGAAATGATAAACCTCTGTGTGATAATTTGCAGCGGTTTTTTGTGATCGATCCCAATTTTAGTCTAGTGGTTCAACAAACCTTGGAAATTTCAGATTTGCCATCGTAGAAGGGGTAATAGCCGATCCTAATAAGCGCTGCCCAAGCTACAATTTTTAATTTTATTTTCAGTTTGATCCCGATTCGCATCTAGTTTTGCAACAAACCATGAAAACGTTCGATTTGCCATCGTGATGGGGTGTGGAGGGGTTCATAGTCTCTTAAGCACTGGCTACAATTCTAAACCAATTTCCGTCATTATTTTTTGTTCAATTAGGAATCCACGCCAATTGTGCAACAAAACCTTGGGAGTTACAAATTTATTATCGGTGGGGTGAATGGAGGTGGTAAATCCGACGAACCATGATATTTTGGTGGTTTAGATGTGCGAAAAGTTATGGATTTGATTATTTTCCAATTTTGCTCGAAGTATTTGGTCTTTCCCGGGATCCATCCTCAGTAAATTAAAATTTCGTACTGGTGGGGGGGGGGGTGTCAATACCGATATATCGTGATATTTTTAGTATATTACCGTGTCTGTTGTTTGATTTCACAATGTAAAAACAGTTCATACTTTATTATGGTTGTGAGGGAGGAGGGGTGGGGGAGTTGCTTGTTGCATATTCATGTTAGGTTATATAATGGAGGGAGTACATCTAGTAAGACATGCTCGATTCGCCGTTCTTACCAAAATCATATACAACAAATACATAGAGACGTCCTTGTAATGCAAATATTTTTGACGTACAGAACTGTGCTTGCGCTCAAATTTTCACAAATTTTATGACGTTTAAGAATGGTATTACTGAGCATAGGCTAGGAATATATAAAGAAGATAATTATACAAGAGGATAATGTACAGCACTAAAAAAGTTGAAATTGAAAGCTGGAAACTGTGTTCTTTTTTAATAGAATTTAGATTTTTTTTAAATTTATTCTGGTAGTCAGTACCTTCTGAGAGGATTTCCTAATAACGGCTTTAACATTACCTTTATTGCTACATTTCAGAGCTATCTTATTAATTTATTTGAGATTAAATTTGATTTTCGTGGAAGATTGTTAACAGTATTATTATATTTCGATACGATTTGAGCCATCTTCGGGTATGGCCTAGGGCTAAGCTGTATAAGGGTATATATAAAACAAAAAATATGTGTATAAGTGAAATAATTTTTGAAAATAAATGCCATGATTGATTGAATGGTAATGCTGGCCAAACCGCTGTGACCCTTAGAGTAAGAGCCAAAAACTGGAAACGAATTGCGACACCTCTCCCCGCCCCCAGAGGTGAACGGCGCCGGCGGCGATAGTTGGCAACTGATCATTTAGGGACTCCCAGGACCATACTGAGAAATATAAAATTTCTAAACCTTTTAAAAATGAAGCTATTGCAATGGCTCGGAAAATTCTAAAATAAAGTCGAGAGGATATGTTATTAAACAAGCGTAGGAAAAGCACTGGTATTAACACACAAATATGACCTAGAAAAAAACATATATTCATGCTTCGAAGGAACGCCGTACCCACCTCATGGTGCCGCGGAGTATTATATGGGTATAAAACGTAAAAGTAATAAATATCCTTTCTCCTACTCCCCTCTGCTACGCCCCTGGTGCCTCGGCGACACCACATGGTGCCGCGGCGCCTCCTCTCACTCCACCCCCCGCCACCACCAACCTCCACCACGCCACTCCTCTCACCACCAACCATGACCCCCTGCCCAGCGTGCCAGACGTGCGCGCGTGCACACAAAGCCTCGAAAAAGACACTTTTTCGCCCGTTTTTGGCCCATAGTATCTATGCGAGTAAAGCGATCAGGATGGTTAAACGTTAGGACCAACTAGACCCCAAATGGAGTCTATGTGCGAAAGAACGAGTTTTTTAAGTCAATTCTTAGGCCTTTTAAGGCTCGGACGGTGGACGGAGGACAGCGAACGGCGGACGGCGGACGGACATTTCAAATTTGGATTCGACGCACCTTGAAACGTAAAGTGACAAAGTTTGGGGGGGGGGTTATAAAAATTTTTTGCTACACGATCACATAGGCTTATTATTGGAAATAATAAATCAAAAGTCAACTGAGGAACTTGTTGTCCGACATTTTCCGATACGCACCGGAGGAAAATATGGCACACCACTCCTAACAGAACATAATCCCAATAGAAATTTTACCCACTTCAATGGAACATATTGTTATGATCTTCACTTAAATCACGACTAGTCTCATTGCAATCTTTACACAAACTGAATATATTTATTGTCAATAACACGAATGGTAGGTATCTTGGTGACATTGGAGTTTCCCTACCTCCTAGCACTACCCCCTCCCTTATTCTTAATAATAATATTCTGGCCATTTAGTTACCAACACAACAACGCTTGCTTTGTATGATGACTTTGACCGGCGAGCTCCTCCCTCCCTTCACTCCTCTCTCCCTCTTTTACCAGCATCTGTTCAGGATTTCCTACCTACATTGCCGTATGGGAAACTCCTCTCCCGCAGCATTTTTCGGTTTCAGTGATTTCTCTCCAGTCAATGTTTCAGCATGGTTGAGTGTACTTCTTGTTTAGAACGAAACAGTGTAGCTCCCTGCTCGGACAAGAGAATTTGATTCAGGATCCAGGTTCGCTCGAGTTATTCCAAGCCAAAGTTTTCTTGACAGTTTTCGAATCCTTAAGCTTAGTACGCACTGGGACTCAAAGAGTCGATTCATGTCGCGACGGTGCGTCCGGCCTGCGTAGATTCATTGTTCGTACGCGGCCCCGACTCAGCTCCGCGACAAAGAATCGTGTCCGCACCAAGATTGTGTTTCTTTTCAGTCCACGTCAAAATGTCGGAGGAAATTTCTCTGTGGGGAATATCTGTCGCCCTTTTTTTAATAGCGCGTAGTGCATCCGATCGCAGGAGCATTAAAAAAAGACCCAAAACCAATTGCATTTTGCAGGATAAGTTCCACTCTTCAAAATTTTCATTTTTTTATGTTCCCGGCAAAACTGTCCTTTCAATGTGTGTATCTTTTTTTCGATTTCCGCGTCGGAAACTGAATATTTTTCGGCTAAATTTTTCACACTTTTGCTCTTTGACTCCCGATTTCGGTACTCCGAGAAAGACACATCCCACAAACATCGTTGGCAATGTAAATCTTCTATAAATTTCAGGGTTAAATCCGTACTCCACAACATGTCTAGGAACTACGCCAAAAACCAAATCACAATAACACAAAATGTCCGAAAACCAGGAGCTCCGATGGGTGAATCTGTGAATCACTGCGAAACGCGTCCGCACTGACACAATGTTGCGCAACATTGAGTCAAGAATCCCATTTTCGATGGGATGCAAAAGAGTCCGGAAATACTAACCCGCAACACACCGGATTCTTCGCGACAATGAGTCTACGCAGCGTAGATTCACCCGGGACGCAGCCGATATTCTCCTGAGATTCAAAGAGTCGACTCAAAAAGTCCCAGTGCGTACTAGGCTTTAGGTTTTGGTTCCGTTGGGAGATTCTTCTCTTGTCCATTTCATACTAAACTTCTTTCCTCTCAGATCTCATTTTCGGGCGTGATTTTTGTTTCGACGGATCCACAAATTCAGAATTGTTTACCTCCTTGGATCTTAGTCTCGGTTCAAAGTTTTTCTTGATTGATAAATATCTTGACCAGTTACTGTCAGATGGATCGTCACCAAGAACACTCATTGAGTATAGTGAACCCCATCCAATCTCCGTTCTGTATGATTCGACTCCCAGATTTCTATCAAACAGCATTTCAAACATCCTTATTTCAGACAGTGACGACGAGCTGTGAGTAGATTCTTCCACTTCATGAAGTTCCTGCATGCAAACGGGTACTAAGCGGACCTCTTCAACCGAAGAATCCTGACTACTCCTGTCTGGAAAGTTATCTTCAATTTCGTAATCTTTGTTGAATATACGAATGCCGGGAACTGGTGTTTTTTCGAACAAAAGTTCTGTTTGGTTCTTGATACTGGAATGTTCCTCATAAATTTCTTATTTTGTTTCAACCTACAGTGCTGATGTATCATTCATTGTTACCAGTTCTACATCATTATCATTTTGTTTAGTTATTTTTCTTGGAACTTGTGCTTCGTTATTATCACTCGTTACTCTTTGATTCATCATCGTTTTTGGTTGTTAGATACCAATTTTCTAAAATATCCGGATTTGGTTCTTCTTGTTTCTTTTCCAAAGATCCTGCTAATTCCTTTTCTGCTGCTCCGTTCAGCGGACAAAACACAAAGTGAAAGTACCATATGCGCACTCTGGACAATACCTTGAATTTACATCAACCCTGTTGTTGTGAAGAACCTTCTCACCCTGCGATTTCACAAAGCTTCCTCTCTGACGTCTCCTTTTTGGTACCTACGATATTACCGAAAGCGAAAACATTAAGATTCGTCCATTCTATCCCACACCGCTGTCACCAATGTTATGATCTTAACTTAAATCACGACTAGCCTCATTCTAATCTTAACAGAAATTGAATATATTCATTGAAAATAACACAAATAGTATCTGGGTGACAATGGAGTTTCCCTAACTCCTAACAATATGTTCAACTGTCATGTTAATCATTACTTTAAGCTTATCTAAAACTAAATACCTTGTTTTCTCAAAATCTCCTAGCAAAAATCATGTCCAACACTGTTTAAAACTACATATTTGTGACGGTTTGGACCCGAAAGTGTGTTCGTGTCAAAAGCTTGAAAGGATTTATTGAGCTCCGGATGCAATTATAGATCAACATCTACAAGATCTGTTGCCACATTAACTATACGAGTTGCAAAAGTTATTTTTGTTTTGAAAATTGAGGAAAGCTGTACAATCCAAGTTTCTACTCATGTAGAATGAGCTTTGGTATTCTTGCAAGAGGAGATGCCTCCAAATCTATTATCAAGCTACAGAAGTTAACCCATAAGGCTTATATGGCTTAGAGAAGTTATCCCACTCGCCATATATTGTTTAGCTTTCCCCTATCTGCTGAGATACTTGCTTGCCCATCTAACTGAGCCATCCCGTAATCAGTCGAGCAAAATACAAAAAATGAGTTTGTAATTTTCTTATTTCTAAGAGACGAGTAGGTTGTGTGAAAATCTTTTCTCGAGCATATATACTCGTACGTTTGAACATAACTTAGAGAAAGCAGAATAGTAGCAAATACCTAGTTGACGAACGAAGTGCGCACTGCAACAGGCCGCAATTTCGGAGCTATCAACTTGAAATTTGGATTGTAGACTTTTTATACATCTAGGAGTAGCTGTATACTTTTTGGTGACGATCCGACGATAGAAACTTGTCGTCGGTGACGGCGATCGTCGTCAAATTGACCAAAAATCGAGTTTGGTATCGTTTTTAATAGTTTTTTTCACACAGAATAAACTGAAACCACTGTAAAAGCTTCAAAAGTTGTCCTCGACGACAATACGACGTTGTTGTCGGCGTCGCTCCTGACGTCTGTCATAGTCATATCATCAAAAATCAAGTTTGGTAGCGACAATTTTTACATTACCTCAAACTTTCTGAGCCACCTGATCTGCGGACCCTCTAGTCAATTATATGAAATGATCGCATTGTACTGAAATGCAGTGGTTGGGCACTTTTCGGGGTGCTCGGACCGACTCCTCAATTAGCACGGAACTATGTTTCAAAAAGTGGGGTATATAAATCCGTAAATATAGTTAATATATCTAAATTTTCAATGTATAGTATTAAGCTGATGTTGTATATATAGCTTAATAGGTACCATACATTGATGTTTACACAGATTTAGAAGGAATAAATTATTTTTTTCATTGGCATTCCATTTTTCAATCGTAGGTACCTCTCACAATATATGGGGGTAAATAAACCCATTCCTGTAAGACAGGAAATCCATACTTTTAAGTGGAACGTATGTCAAAGAGGCAGAGTGACTTCTAGTAAAATTTTCATACAGGCCCCGGGTACGAGTGTGGTGCCACTCTCTCTCGACACACTAAACAATACCACACACCATCACACACAACACACCACAATACCACACTACTAAACAATACCTAGGTTTTCATTCTGCATAGTTCTCGAATTCAGAAATCTAACTCTAATATCGAATTATTTTATGTTCCAAGAGATCGGAACCCACTCCACCAATTATCGACTGGTACATAAACTCTCTGATTTGTATAGATATTATAGAGTACATAGATATACACATTGAGTTCCAGAAAACTGACTCCTTGCCAACAATCTTCTGAACTTCAAGGTTGTCGTATTCATCTCGAAGATGACAATTGAATGAGATGAAGTTTTCTCGAATGAAATAAAAACATTAGATTACCCTGCAATTGTTCAATGTAACAAATAGGCGGATTCTTCATCGCGACTCGTTTTAGTTGGAGTCAAGAAACAGAAGATTGTGGTGGTATTGTTTGATACTAAACAATTTTTTTTTCTTCTCTCCATTGATAACTAACAGCATCCAAGGGTATTATATCAATCTGTATTGGAATTAGATTTTTTGAAGTTATACCCTGATATTCTTGTCTTGTGATCTACAGAGAAATTCGTAAGCAACTCTCCAATGACCTACCTAATTATTTAATTAATTCAGTATTCGTAACAGCTGAATGGGCTTGTGATGTTTCACCACAATTGGGTATAACAATTACACTCGTCGCCATTACCTGCATCTTGCGCAGTATTTTGTAAATGAAGAAACATTGTTCACCACTTTACCATATTATGTTCTTTTGTGCTTTATGTAGACGTATCGGATTTTACAGGAACCGTTTTCACAGACATACTTTCGTCAGATACCCTTCATATAGTACCTTCATGGAAAGCTCTTACCAGACTTTTCAGTTTTAAATATTCAAATAATAGGATAGAGCTTCCAATTGAGCAGGTGGTGATCTAAGTGATTAAAGCAGAAGGTTTATCTATCTAGGTTTATCTAAGCAGAAAAATAATAAACCTTATATAATAATTAGTTCACAGCTTTAACCTTTGGCTATTGTTTTTGACCCACAGACGACTTGTTTTTCAGCCTCATTATCTAATTATTTATGTACTCAGTATCTGTGTTTACTTTCGTTCAACTATTGCAACGAAACCAATCTCTGTAATATTCAAGGCTAATTAACTTGAGTAAATGATTGAGATAATATCTAATTCGTTGTCATACGGATGAAGATATCTCACATGTCTAGTTAATTGCTTATAACATTTGCCGAAGATTCACTATAGCTGAATGTGGGATGCAACCGAAGACGATTTTGGAAATAGTATGGATTAAATTTTACGGAATCCGTTTCAGGAAGACATAAATCTGCAAGCTTGGGTGATATTGTAGGACTGAGGCCTTGTTTATTAGACAAGAAAATCTTGGTGATACCCGGTTAAAAGGCGTGTTGATCTGCTACATGTAAACTGTCAGCATACAAAAAATAACCTCAAATTACCTTTTCAAAAAAACGGAGGTATAATGAAAATTGTTCCTGTTCAATATTTTGGCCTCGGACTGATAGAAACAGGTTTACACAGCTCCACACAAAGCTGGAGGATTGTGAAAACCCGTGGGAAACGCCACCCCTTCTTTAATGTAATTTAAATTGTCCAACTAATCTATATTTTACTAAACTGATTGTTTTAAGATGTTTCTTCCTCACTATAATGAGTAGGGAAGCTTTGGGTCCGATTTCGTTGAAACTTGGCGAGTAGTTGGGTATATACTTCAAGGAGATGCTCTCTGAATTATATCGCTTTTTGTTGAGTAATATCAATAATAAATTAATTAGTACAGGCAAAACACTGAGACTAATAGGGACCGATTTTATGACAACTTCAGGGATATTGCGGGGGATACTCTATAAATTTTGTTGCCGTTGCTGTCTGTGCGCATGTGCGAACGTGACATTCTTGTAACGTCGATTTCTCATATTCTATTAGTCCGATTACGCTTAAACTTTTGAGGCTTGATGGTGAGGGAGTATGGTACATGTTTTGGATGATGCCCGATGAATTTTATCGCGATTTATTGAGTAATAACTATTGCGCATGCGCAAAACTAATATTGTTTGGCACTCCGAGAGTAATGGATCGATCTGATAACATTCTCAAGGGTTTTGCGGGTTAACCTCTATACCTACCCCAACCAATTCCATCACCCTATACGTGTTTTAGATGGTGGATTTGTGTTACGGCATGCGCATACGCAAGCATGAATTATAGCCCAATTTCGTATATTAGAATATCTCTAGACATTTATTACTTTTCAATTTTGCATTCAATCATTTGGACTTGTACTATGTTCTTCAACTAATTTTATAAGTCCATGTTACGCGAGGAAGCTATGCTGTCCACCAAAGTTGATAGGCATTTTATTATGGTTGAGATCTAGCTTGCATACCATAGATAACACTAAACTATATATATAAGGCTGCTGCCTTGAACTTAGGCACAGGATACAAATCGACAGCCGTCAAAGTCGTTTTCGTTTTATAATATGTGATTTGCTTTTCACTCGATCTTTTCAGATTGTGCTGCAATCTATGCAGAACTTGATTCTTCATAAATCATCTTGCGTCTTTTCCGTCGCTCCCTTCAAAGACACGTTTGTTTTTTGCTCTCTTACAAGCGAAGTTTTTTATTTGTACTGGAGTTTGAAAAATTGTTTTTTCCCCAAAAATATTTGCTTTTTTAGCATTTTAGTATTTTTTATTTGTTTCTCATCCTTCTGAAGAAATTTGATTTAGTGCCTGTCTGAGTGTCGATCTGTCTATCTTTTGATCTGTTGGCCAGAGTGCGGTAAATCCTTGTACAGGGAATAACTGTATACTAAAATACAGTTCGATTTTGATGAAATATTTAGGAATTTTGCAGATTAGAGTTACCTGGACGGTCACTCATAGGTTTTATAAACCTCAGACCAATAAGAGCGTGTTCGCATGCGCGAACGTGAATTTCCTTGAACAGCAATTAGTCACTATCCGTTGGCCCCCAACTTCAAACTACAGCCTACCCAACATGACAGAAATTCTTCTGTTGAATTACTGCACATCAATTTCACATTATCTTTAATTCATAAACATACCTACAAGTTTAATTTGGTCACCCATCTACAACCACCACCATACCACACCTGCACGCCAATAATCTGTACAACACAAGAAATTATTATTATTATTTTTTTATTATTATTTTTTTTTTTTTATTATTATTATTTTTTTTTTTTTTTGTTCCTATAGAAACGGTTCCGTTAGACTGTCAAACGATGATATTATGACCACCAATAACTGTACAATTTTTTTCTGTCGCAGCTGAATCTTCACCCCGAGATGGTTTTAGCGAATTTATGAAGAAAATTAAGCTATTGCTCTCGCCTCAAAATTTGTAGAATGTGATTTTTTGAAAAATTTTTGTGCAGAAATCCGTTTCAGGCTAATCTGAATCATATTCTGAAGTTTAACGCATTTTTTTATGTATGTATGTATGTATGTATGTATGTATGTATGTATGTATGTATGTATGTATGTATGTATGTATGTATGTATGTATGTATGTATGTATGTATGTATGTATGTATGTATATATGTATGTATGTATATATGTATGTGTCATTCCAGACGATAACTGTCCGTAGAGTTGTGCTAGAAACTTCAAACAAATTTTAAAATGTTAAGGACACAAAACGAAAGTTCAAGTTCGTTGGCCAGCATGATCGGATTACATCTTCGGGTTGAAATTTCCAAAAATGTAGTCAAAAATTTCAAAATAGCCTTTTTTTTTGCGATTTGTTGTGCGAAATAATTTTTTCAGCATACTACCATGTGGTATATTCGGAATCAGCTTAAAATTTCCTATAGGAATATGTATCAAGTTTTCAAAAATTTCAAAGTTGAAAAATCAGTCAAAAATCGATATAATCGAAGATTTCTTGAAAAATTCGCTCATGGGGTCATGCTGCATGACTGGACTTTTCGAGGTCTTTCTCGTAGAAGCCCTAGATCCAATTTGCTTGACACCATAGTATAGGTATAAAGTAAACTAAGAGTTGAAATATTAGTTGAACTGCCCCTGTAATTTCTTCATTAGCCCCTAGTATTTTAAATATTGTTACTTTTTCCATCCTCTTGAAACAAATACCGACTCACAATATTCTGTTTTCTTCCAGTAATGTGCTTACGAGACACCGAACTTTCTTTTCAACTTATGGAAAATCAACAAAACCTAACAGTACCTACAGACTCGGATTGATGAAAAGAAAGGCACGGAAAACAACAGACCACTGAAATTCCGTATGTGTCTGTGGTTCAACTATCTGTGATAATTACTGGTTAATTTAGTTATTCTAGTTTCAAATTGAAGAGCTGGGCCAAAAGAGGTACATATTTATTTCTAGAATTTCACAGGAGATTCAAAAAACCAACCCTGAATCATTTGGTCATGAATTGGCAAGCTAAATGTAACATGTACCCCTGCTCCACCAGATTTCCTACTAAAGCTAATAATATACTAACATGTATCCTCCAATTAGTTATATAACAAAGCTTTCTATTTGTGAGGGAGTTATCTTTCCCCCTATCCGAAGGACATCCCCTGAAATGCATGCTTCACCGATCACTGAGTTTTTATTTTACATGAATTTGAAAAATAATAACAAAATCTGTTTTAAAATTCAGCTTTCGGCTAAAATGCTACAACATGGAACATGTTTTCTTCCCGCTAATTCGTAGATGTAAATATATTTAAAACTACGACATAAATGTTTTACTAATCGAAATTAGAACAGAGTACCTCCTAGGTAGGTAATTTTCTGTTATGGTGTGCGCACCTCAGCAATTACTATAACCAAGATTAACTTCTCAACCAAGTGACAACAAAACAAGCAGCATTGTACCTATACCATATTCATTTATAACATAAATAAATATGAAACTACGAAATGAATAGAAGAACAAGTACGATAGAAATGCGTTATAGATCGAGAGCTTTCCAACGAGTGGAGAACGATTTTTATCCGGTGAAAACTAAAGAAGTTTCGTTTCCCCAGCAACGGCTTGGTTGTACGTGAAAATCAAAAGAAAAAATTGCGTGACACATCCGCGTAACGTTTTAGCGAATTTTTGAAGAAAATTAAGCTATTGCTCTCGCCTCAAAATTTGTAGAATGTGAATTTTTGAAAACTTTTTATGCAGAAATCCGTTTCAGGCTATTCTGAATCATATTCTGAAGTTTAACGCATTTTTTTATGTATGTATGTATGTATATATGTATATATGTATATATGTATATATGTATGTGTCATTCCAGACGATAACTGTCCGTAGAATTGTGCTAGAAACTTCAAACAAATTTTAAAATGTTAAGGGCACAAAACGAAAGTTCAAGTTCGTTGGCCAGCATGATCGGATTACATCTTCGGGTTGAAATTTTCAAAAATGTAGTCAAAAATTTCAAAATAGCCTGTTTTTTGCGATTTGTTGTGCGAAATAATTTTTTCAGCATACTAACATGTGGTATATTCGGAATCAGCGTAAAATTTCCTATAAGAATATGTCTCAAGTTTTCAAAAATTTCAAAGTTGAAAAATCAGTCAAAAATCGAAATAATGCCGTTAGCTAGTTGTAAAAATCGGTAATATTCTTCAAAAATTCGCTCATGGGGTCATGCTGCATGACTGGACTTTTTCGCTAGTTAGTCCAAGTTTCGTGTCACTTCCGCGCAACGTTTTCGGGCAGTTAGCTAACATAAAATTCATTGTATTTTCACAACATTTTATGAAATATTTGGTGTAACTTATTCTGTTTAGTATACTGTTACTGTGTTTTGTTTGCAATAAAATTGAAACTTCACCTAAACAACATCTATCGATAAAGATTCTCAGTCGAAGATGGAAGCGATTCATAAAACGATCTGTATTGAGGAGGCAAAAATATAATCATGCGATGAAGGTCGTTCATTTCGGCGTGGGCAATTGGAATCAGCTCATGCGACGACCAGGAAGATCAGACCTATTGAACTAAGCTGTCGTGGAATTATCAGGATTGGGGCCAAACTAATTATTCCTCCTCTTTCGCCAAGCTTTCGATAAATTTATTATCTTCTTCAGGGCCTAAAATCTATTGAACTAAGAACTAGAAAATTACTAATCGGCTAAAAACATTTGATAGAATCACGAAACATGTACTCTTGTTCATCTATCCAAAGCATCACATTTTAACTTGTTCTCATAG